>CM077152.1:32952274-33106995 GCA_039583875.1 Platanthera guangdongensis | reverse complement strand
GCACTACATTCTCTTCTCCAATTTTCTCCACAACTTCATCTAGCATTTGAAAAACCTTATCTGCAGTTTGGAGAAACAGATGTATTTATTGATGATAAAAACACGGTACCTTTCGGGCTATTTACCAAGAAGTTACATATGGATCTCTCTTTTTCTTTCTGACCATCCGTCTGACATAATAGTACAACCAACTTTCTTACATTCCAACTTGTAATCCTCTAGCAACTCAAGAGTTCTGCTCACCTCTTGCTTTAGGTATTTTACCCTAATATCATTGTAAGATGGTGGTTTCATTCCGGGGCCGTGTTGTCCGATTGCTTCAATCATGCTTACAAATTCTGGGTTCTTAACACAATTGAATAGAATTGCGCTTGTATTAAAAAAACAAGCAATTTGTTGACATGCCTTTTCACGTGCATCTTTCTTGAAAATATGACTAATAGTTGCTTGACTTGATTTTCTAACAAAAAGATCCATTGTTTCTTTTCCTTTTTGCTTGGTTCCTATACTCACTTCTACTTCTTCATCATAATGAATAGCCTCCTCAATATTTCTTTTCTTTTAACAATCTCCTCCCCATGAGTTTGAAGAATATTCAAAAATTGTATTATAGCATTTTCAGGTATTTTAGTGCAATGTTCTACGTTAAATTTAGTTCCGTCTAGGTGATGTTTCAATCTATATATCCCAGCAGATCTAATCACTAAACAGTACTTACATTGCACTTTTTTGGTTGTACTATCAATTTTAATCCCATGCTCCCAACCCGGATCACCTCTTGAACCTGATGAATTCTTTCGGGACTTTTTTCCAACTGACTTTGAACCGGACCCAGAGGCAGACATCAACAAAGCTAAGTAAGCATTTAAAAATGTAAGCATACATAAACAAAAACCAAATAAGCATAAACATAATTTTTCAGAAATCATCCCGTAATCTGGACTGATTTCTGCCCTGAAATCAGTCCAGAAATCAGAAAACTGGATGATTGCTGCCCAGAAATCATCCAGAAAACTGGATGATTGCTGCCCAGAAATCATCCAGAAACTGGATGATTGCTGCCCAGAAATCATCCAGAAACTGGATGATTGCTGCCCAGAAATCATCCAGAAACTGGATGATTGCTGCCCAGAAATCATCCAGAAACTGGATGATTGCTGCCCAGAAATCATCCAGAAACTGGATGATTGCTGCCCAGAAATCATCCAGAAACTGGATGATTTCTGCCCAGAAATCATCCAGAAAACTGGATGATTTCTGGGCAGAAAATCAGAATTCTGGATGATTTCTGGGCAGAAAGAAGAAATCAGAATTCTGGATGATTTCTGGGCAGAAATCAGTCTTCTGGATGATTTCTGGGAAGAAATCAGTCCAGAAATTTGGATGATTTCTGCCCCAAAATCCTCAAGAAGAAGACCAGATCCATCAGGGCTGGAGCACCAGGGAGCGTCGGGGGTGCACCAGGGAGCGTCGGGGTCGGGAGAGGGGAAATAGGGTTTAGGAAGCGTCCGCTGCTTTTAAGTATTCCGCCGGATCGTGAAATCGTGGTTAGGGATCGCGATCCTAACGATTCCACGATCCGGATCGCGATCCCGCGTGAGCTTAGCCTGATTCCGATCCGGGTTAAGATCCGGATCGAAATGTAGAATCTGGATCGTAGGATCGTCCGATCCTACGACCCGGATCGCGATCCTGACAACATTGCTATGTACGCTCCCTTGCTATGCACGTGAATCTTGCATTTCATTGCATTTGAAACCTCCTGAAAGATGACTTATTTTGGTTTAGGTTTCATCATCATAATCATGATTAGCCTTATCCATTTGGGATTTATTTTATGAGTTATGATTTCTACTTGTTCATTTTGAGTGTTTCTTGAGGTGTGAAAGTTATTATTGTAAATCATTTTAAACAATTGCTATCTATGTTACCTTAAGTTTGCCACTTCTATTTTCCAATTTTCATTTTAAATATTTTCTACTAGGAGAATGGTGCACTTTACACGCTTTGCTTTGCCCTTTTGGATTAATTTTGCTACCATAAATAGTTGGTGTGGAAACATTATTGTTCATTTCTAATTTTGAATATCTTTTTCCCAATATAAGTAATGCATTCTAATACATTTAGTCATTTATCTTATAATTATCTGAGCTCTTTGCATTTATGTTTTTTTAGTTTGTGATTTGAGAGGGTTACTGTTGTTCATTTGCTTTGATCGAATTGAAGGATTTTCCAATCTTCTAATTCGAGAAGGCCCTGTTAATTTGGACGGAATTAGGGGTTGAAAATTGGAATTAACGCTCCAATTTTAATTTCGCTATTTGTCACTCCCACTGATGAGGACAAAATTGTAATTGGACTAATTCTATGAGAATTCACAATAAGCTCATTTCCACCCCAATTCCAACCTATTCAGGTCAGAATTGGCTAAATTACTCAGCCTGCCTCGTCCTCCAACGTATTTTTCTCCCTCATGCAAGAACCCTCCGGCCACTCCACTCTTTTGTTGACTTCCCTCCCTCGCCCTTTGTTTGGCTGTTTACCAACCTCTGATGATGTTTTTGAAAGTGCTCCCTACTGGCTCTATTTGGCTCACTTTTATTCTTAACATCATAGTCCTAACATTTCCATGACCATTTTGAAAGAAAATTGAGTGCTCTCATCTCTGCAGTCGAATAACATAGAAAGGAACCAGTGAGAGCTTCTTGCTACATCTTTTTTTATCAAAAAAAAAATATTCATGAAAGTGTTTTCAATCCATGAGCGCTCATTAAAATAATGTTCACTGTTCATGCAACAAAGAATCTGAACTCAAATGAAATTTTGCTCAAAGGACCATTGAATCTCATTAAATATTTCATGGATCCTGGGCAATGCAAGAGTACACCAATTAATGAGATATGGAGATGATTTTTAGATCAAGTGAAATGCCAGAACCTTTGTTTATTGCACTAATGCCTATATGCTTCTTTATGTGTGTAAGTATTGACAAGTGCCTACTCGTTTCCATCTGAGAAGAAGAGAGCTAACTGGAGAGTTATTGTGACGTTAAGACTAAATTTCTTCTAGAAGTAGCCAATTTCTTCCGAGATATTGAAATTCTGAATTTTATTTACTTCAATTTGAAATTCTTGCCCCTTTACAACATTAAGAATGTTTTATTTGCTTATTTATTCATTGTTAGTGTGTGAGTGCATGTTAGCTCATTTTTATTCTGTAGACTAAATTCTTGTCTGCTGCCGAATAACAAAATTACGAATTCCAATTCATATGATTAAATCTTTGTTTGTAGCCGAATAACATAATTGGAATTGATCTCAATTCAAATTAACGTGACAATTATATTGGAAGCCATTCTAATTTTCACCTCCAATTCCGTTCAAAATGAATGAGGCCTTAATAAATATGCTTTAAATTTTTAAAACATTAATACAAATTGTTGGAAAAGCCCACTTAAACTAGGCCCATTTGTATAACATTTATTGTTTTTCTCTCCTCTCTTTAGTCCCACATTGTGTATAGAACTTTTCTCTCTCTTTCTCTCATCTATATATATGTACTCATTCTTTGTATTTGTACCAAGTGGACATATATACAAGGTTGGCTTTCTCCATTTCTACATGGTATCAGAGCCAGGTTCCGGACTCCTGCGGACTCCCTTTCCTATCCGCCCTGCGGCCTGCGATCTCTGCGGCCTGCGTGTGTGTGTCCGCACCTGCTAGTCGCATCACACCTGCGGCCTCCCTTGTCCAGTCCGCTTTCTCTCCTCCCGTGGAACCACTCCTCTTCCCTCCTCTTCCTTCCTCCTCTGGCCCCCTCTTTATAGCCTCTCTCGGATCCTGTGGGGTCCACTGCTTCCCCTTGTCCGCTGCGGCCTCTTCTTGTCCGGCGCGACCTCGGCGACCTCGATTCCTCGGTCTCCTCCTGTCCGCTGCGAACTCGGTATTCGCCTCCTCTTCTTGGTCTCTTTCGTCCGCCGTAAGCACAACGGCCTCCTTCTGTCCGCACTTCTCCCCTGCTTGCGGCTGCTCTCCTTCCTCTTCTGGCGGCCAAGTTCTTTTCCCTGTCCGCCGCGGGCCCGCTTCTCTGCGTTCTTTCAGTCTTGCGGACTGGTCCAGCCCGCTGCGGTCGCTCTCTTGCTTCCCCGGCTTGTTCTCTCTTCTCAGCTCGCTACAGTCCGCCGCGGTCTGATCCAGTCCGCCGCGGTCTGATCCAGTCCGCCTCGGCCTCATCAATCCGCCGCGGCCTCTCTTAGCCCGCTCCTTGCTGAGCGTCTGTGCTCACCGCGGCCTCCTCCAGTCCGCCGCTGCTCCTCCAGTCCGCTCCTTGCTGAGCGTCTCTGTGCACAACGCGGCTTCCTCCAGTCCGCCGATGCCTCCTCCAGTCCGCCGCGGTCTCCTCCAGCTCGCCGCGGCCTCCTCCAGCTCGCCGCGGCCTCCTCCAGCGCGCTGCGACCTCATCCAGTCCGCTGTCTTTCCGCTTCCTCTACTCTCCAGGTCGCCCCCATGTCTACATCTGCGGACTCAGTCGGCACGGCAGTTCCTCCTCCTGAACGCCCGACCTCTCTGCAGGAAGTCCGCGACGAGCTTCGGATCACTACAATTTCGCTCACTGGCAAGAAGAACTTTGTGGAATGGGCACACTCGGTTCGCCGTGTCCTTCAGTCAAAGGGGTTCCTTCATCACTTGACTCAGACCGTTATCGGTATCCCTACTGAGGAATGGTTACGCAATGATGGGCGTGTGCAGACTTGGCTTCTCAACTCTCTTGATGGCGAATCTTATCGCCTGGCCATGTATCATGAGACGACCAAAGGCATGTGGGACGAGCTCCACACCCTCTACTCTGGCAAGGATAGTCTCCACCATCTATATGATATCATCACTGCTCTCCAGGCCCTTGATAGCAGTGGCGCAACCGACCTGACGTCCTTTGTTGCTCAGGCCCGGTCTCTGGTTGAGGCTTGGATCCACCATCAGCCTCCCACTTTAGATCTTGCTGCTCAACGTACCCAAAAGGAAGCTGTGGGTATCGCCATGATGATGGCCCGGGTACCACCTCATCTTCACAGTGTCCGGGCTCACATCCTCTCCTCTACCGTTACACCATCTTTTTCCGATGTGTGCTCAATGCTTTTTAAAGTCTCCCCGCCTCCGGATGTTCCCGGACTTCCTTCTCCGGCCCTTGTTCAACAGGCACCAGCTCCCTTATTGCCTCTTCCCTTTTCTGCCCGTGGTGGCCGCTCTGACTCTCGCGGCCGGGGTCGAGCTGGCCGGTCTAGGCCTAAGTGCTCGTTCTGCGGTAAAGATGGCCATCTTGAGGCCACATGCTATCGCAAACATGGCCGACCTCCTCGTCCGCAAGCCTCTGCTGCTACTACCGACTCTGCCTCCTCTCGTACTGATCTCGACGAGGTTCGTCTTCAGCTCCAGCATCTTCATGGCTTGCTCAGCCGTCCGCCTGCCTCGGTTGCCTCTGCTGCCTCTATCTCCAATGAAGGTATCGCCTGCCTATCCTCTGGCACGCGCTGGATCCTTGATTCTGGTGCCACTCATCATATCACCTCTGTTAGGCCACCTCAGTACTTGTCTTCACCTCACCCGAAGTACATTAATGTCGCTAATGGGGCATCGGTTCCAGTCTCTGGATGTGCTGATATTTCTCTCACCTCTTCTCTCCTCCTGCGCTCGGCTCTACATGTTCCGGGCTCTCCTTTCAATTTACTCTCTGTTGGTCGCCTTACTACTGATTCTAATTACTCCGTGACATTTACTTCTTCTTCTTTTCTCATACAGGATCAGCAGACGCGGACTATCATTGGTAGAGGACGGCTGCAGAATGGGCTCTATCTTCTTGACGACTCTCCCACTGTCCTCGCATCTATCTCCTCTTCGGATTGGCATCGCCGTCTGGGACATGCTCCTCTTCCAGTCCTCCGGAAGGCTCTTCCTGATGTTACTCTCCCTGCTTTTCGCTGCGACACATGTATTTTGGGCAAACAGCCCCGTTCATCGTTCCCTCCTCATTGTACTCGGAGCTCCGCTCCTTTTATTTTAGTACACTCCGATATATGGGGTCCGTACAAATTTACTAGTATTTCTGGCTATCGGTATTTTCTTACTTTTATTGATGATTACTCTCGCATGACGTGGTTATATCTCCTTCGGGATCGCTCTGAACTTCCCGCGTATTCCGGCTTTCATACTTGAGACTCGCACTCAGTTCTCTGCGCCTATTCGCACTATTCGTACTGACAATGCGCGGGAGTACACCAGCCATACCTTTGCCACTCTCTGCTCTGAGTTCGACATTCTTCACCAAACCTCGTGTCCGTACACTCCACAACAGAATGGTGTCGCCGAGCGCAAGAATCGTCACCTTCTTGATGTCGCTCGCTCCCTTATGCTTCAAATGCAGGTTCTCAAACCATACTGGAACTACGCGCTCTCCACGGCTTGCTTCCTCATCAACCGTCTCCCGTCTTCCGTCCTCCAGTATGCTACTCCCTTCAGCCTCCTCTTTCCCACAACTCCGCCTTTTCCCGTTCCTCCCCGGGTGTTTGGGTGTACCTGCTACGTTCACCACCTCGGTCCCTCCACAGACAAATTGGACCCTCGTGCCACCAAGCATATCTTTGTGGGGTACTCGCGCACTCAGAAGGGTTATGTATTTTATTCGCCTGCTACTCGCAAGGTTACTGTCTCGGCTGACGTGACTTTTCGTGAAGATATTCCATTCTTCCCTGCTCTCGATGTCGCTCTGAGTCCAGCTCCCGTCGTTCGTCCTGTCATTCCTGCTCCTCACTCCTCATCCGCTCTGCCTTCCCTACCTCCTGTCCGTCCACCACCCCCGGTTATCCGGGTCTACTCTCGTCGCCCTCCTCATCCCGTTGCCCCTCTGCAGTCGGCTTCGCCCTCTGGTGCTCTGCTCCCCGCTGCTCCGGCTCCCGTCTCTACCGCTCATCCAATGACGAATTACGTCTCTCTCCATCGCCTCTCTCCCTCTCTTCTTCACTTTGCCACCTCATTATCCTCTGTTTCGGTCCCTAACTCTTTGCAGGAGGCGCTTCACCATCCTGGCTGGCGTGCTGCCATGGACGAAGAAATGACGGCCCTCTGGGCCAACCAGACCTGGGTCTTGGTTCCTTTACCTCCCGGTCAGCACCCTGTTGGGTGTAAATGGGTGTTCGTCATCAAGCATGCTCCGGATGGCACTATTGCCCGACTGAAGGCCCGCTTGTGGTCCGTGGCTTCACACAACAGGAGGGCCTCGATTATGAGGAAACCTTCTCTCCGGTGGCCAAGCTCAACACTGTCCGTGTTCTTCTCTCCGTCGCGGTGCACCGCCACTGGCCCCTTCATCAGCTCGACATCAAGAACGCCTTTTTAAATGGTGACCTTCAGGAAACCGTCTACATGCGCCAACCGCCCGGGTTTGAGACCACGGGGGAGTCTCGGGTATGTCTTCTCAAAAAGTCAATTTATGGTCTCAAACAGTCCCCTCGGGCGTGGTTTGACAAGTTTAGCAAGGTGGTTCGGGACATGGGGTTCACTCGAAGTTCTGCAGATTTCTCCCTTTTTACCCGACACCGGGCCACTGGCACCGTCCTTCTGTTGGTTTATGTTGATGACATCCTTCTCACTGGGGATGACTCAAAGGGGATTCAAGACGTCAAACAACATCTGAGCACTGTTTTTCAAACTAAAGACCTGGGGAAACTTCGCTACTTCCTGGGTCTCGAGATTGCCCGGCGGCCGGACGGGTTGGTGCTCTCCCAACGAAAGTACTGTCTCGATCTTCTCAAAGATGCTGGTCAGTCTGGTTGCAAGCCAGCTTGTACCCGATGGAGGCAAATCACAAACTATGCGCTCATGCTTCGGATGACGATTTGCTGCTTCCGAACCCGGAATACTATCGACGCCTTGTGGGAAAGTTGATCTATCTAACAGTCACGAGGCCGGATATATCATTTGCAGTTGGGGTTGTCAGTCGGTTCATGCATGCCCCCGGGCTTCTCATCTTCAAGCGGTTGAACGGATTCTTCGATACCTTAAGGGAGCTCCGGGTCAAGGGCTGGTTTACAAAACCTCTGACTCTGCTCCCGCATTGGTTGCCTATTCTGATGCCGACTATGCGGGTTCCCTGGACGATCGAAGGTCAACTAGTGGGTTCTGTACTTATTTTGGTGGTCATCTTATTACGTGGAAGAGTAAGAAACAAGCTGTGGTAGCACGTTCCTCTGCAGAAGCTGAATACCGATCGATGGCCTCGGTTGTCTCAGAACTCACATGGCTTGAAAGTCTTCTTACTGACCTAGGAGTAAAACTCCCCTCCTCTGCTGTTCTATTTTGTGATAGTCAAGCCGCCATACACATCGCAAAGAATCCGGTCTTTCATGAGCGCACAAAACATATCGAGGTTGACTGTCACTTTGTTCGTGAGAAGGTTCAATTGAAGAAACTTGAATTGAAGCATGTTCCAGGAACTGATCAAGTTGCCGACATCCTCACAAAGGCCTTATCAAGCACCCTGTTCTACCAGTGTTTGTCCAAGCTGGGTGCATATGACCTATACGCTCCAGCTTGCGGGGGAGTGTTGGAAAAGCCCACTTAAACTAGGCCCATTTGTATAGCATTTATTGTTTTCTCTCCTCTCTTTAGTCCCACATTGTGTATAGGACTTTTCTCTCTCTTTCTCTCATCTATATATATGTACTCATTCTTTGTATTTGTACCAAGTGGACATATATACAAGGTTGACCTTCTCCATTTCTACACAAATTAATAAGATTAAGGAATAAAAAGGCATTGCTTAATATCTATATTCCCTATCAAAAAATCCATCGCACCATCTCTAAAACCTTCTTATATCGATTGTTGTCTTTTCTTAAGCAAACACACTGTATTAATTTCCTTATTTTTTTTCCCACTGAAACCTTGTATTCACCTCCTAATTATACATTGTGAAGATAGAAAAGGTGGAGAAAAACCATGAAGTTCCTTTTATTGATTCTTCAGGGTTAGCGTCATTCTTCATTATCATATCTTCATCTGATTCTCAAGCAACTTATTTTTTAAAGCCCATTTTTGAGTTTGGTCCCTGCTATAAAATCTTTCCTCAAGGATATCATTCATTCTTATTCTTATTAGCCTTTAAAGTTAGTATGCTTGACAAAACTTGATTTGTTAGGGCATGAATAGAGAACTGCATTATCACATTTGTTTTGTTGAACTGATTACTACTTTTTAGTTTTGTTCTGATCATTCTAATGTGTCCAGTGTCCTTGAAGATCGATTCGCCCCAAGTTAATTATCAATGATTTTATAGAAAATTTAACTTGAGGCAATGAATAGTCTTTTTAGTTAAAATCTTTTCGAACATTAATTTCTATCTATTGCTTGAAATCAAACTCGAATGTGTGGATTTAGTAGACCAAAATTTATTTTAAAGATCAAATTTGATCATGGGATTTCCAACCTCAAGAATTTTAGAGATTTCATGCAAATTGAGGATGAAAAATCATATATTAAATCTATGATCCGTGTGATTCAAAAATATGTAAGTAGATTTTTTCTCCTTGACTAACTAAATATAAAACGTGTAAATATTCATCTCTCTCTCTCTCTCAATCTTTTAAAAGCCACAAATAGAAGCAGTGGCGGAACTAGGTTTTTGAAGTCGCACGGGCACAATCTAAGTACTGTCAATTAGGGGGGTTCGGGGGGCAGCACACCTTGAGCGGCGGTTCGGGGGCAGCGCCCCCCAAAAAAATTTTTTTGCAGGCGGGTGACCCTCCTTACTCCTAAGCATACTAAAACAGAAAAAACCGGGGAACCAGAGTAATTAACAATGATGTGTTCCAGCAACAAAGACGATTGGAGCTCCAAATCAACCTTTCACGATGGATTCCAACAACACAATGGTGTGTACCTAACATTAAAATGCTTGAAGATTAGCACAATGGTGCGTTCAAATCAACTTTTCACAGAAATCTGGACTGAAATCAGTCCATATTTCAGTCCAGATTTCAAGAAGAAGAAGAACCTCCTGTGCAGGGCTAGTTCGGCCCAAAACCGGTCGGGCACGTGCCCGAAGAAAGAAGAAGAACCTCCTGTCCAGGGCTAGTTCCGCCCAAAACCGGTCGGGCACGTGCCCTTCCGTGCCCAGGGCTAGTTCCGCCATGAATAGAAGGATCAAATCTTTCTATTGTTGAAGCATATTGTTCTTATTGTTGCCTACATTTATAAATATTTGGTGATTATTGTTGCGTAAATAATATGAAATACAAAATGAATAACTTGTCTATACACATGACATCCAATGATACAAACTTATCAGTGATCTCTATAGAAACCAAACTTCATCGTATAATGACTAGACACTTGACAAACTTTACTCTTCTAAAGTAAATATGTATATGGATATACATGTGTGTTATGGGCTTCATGCCCAAGTATTATGTTGTTCGTCTTAGGGTTGTATTATGTTATCTCTTATTATGGTGTGCCTTATTATACCGTGTCTTTTATTTAATGTTTACATCGTATTCCAAGTGTTGGGGGTTTAATTACATTTGTGCCCTTGTATCTTTTGGATTTGTAAATGCTTGCAAGAAGTGTTCTATTTCCTCTGTCTACTTTGATGAAATTGTGGTAGCTCTCTTCTCCCGAGCATACCCCGCATAGGCAGCCGCGGTTCTGGATCCATCGTACCCTTCGCCCATGTCATCTTCGCGTCCTGCCACTCCTACGACGACGTCATTATTGTTGTGTGAAAAGCCCATAACAACTTGGTATCAGAGCGAGCCATTCTTCCTCCCCACTTCCACCACGACCACTATTGAAGCAATTTCGGTCGTCACTGTCCTCATCAGCAACGTCATCTTCGACGTCCACCTTCAAAACCTTTTCCCCATTGAAACTTTTTCCCTCACCACTTTTGAAACAACTGACGTCACAAATGTCAAAACTTTTGAAACCTTTTTAATTCGAAACAGGTCGACAAAACAAATTGACGACATTTTGTCTTCATTCAGTCCACAACATCAAAATAGGTCGACTATGCCAGCCTCCGTCGCCTCACGTCTCCGGCGAAGCTCTCATTGTCGGCAGAAGTAGAGGCCACCGTCCACCATAGTGCCTTCATCCTCGATATCCAACCCTGTCGATTGTACGCAGCTGCTCTTCCAAAAATGGTCTATTGCATCCTGCATTGATCGAAAGACCTGTCGCTTCTTTCGTCGATCCTTTCACATCAAACCTCCCTTTCGTCTCTGCCTTGATTGATCAACCTTCCTTCCTTGAGCCACAAGCACTCCCTGCTCCTTTTCGAGCCCTGCGCCCTCCACACCGCTTGTTTATTTCGAGCCCTGTGCGCATGTTTCCATCACCCCGCCCGATTGTATTTTTGAGTGGGCTCCAGTGCACACCACTTAAAAATTCCTCTAATTGATTAATTAGTTCCAAAGTCTATTGAGGGTCTTCTTTGGGATCAATATAGGGAAGCATCGCGGTTCATATGGTACATTCAATTCGAGTGAGTCCATTTTTCTTGCTCCGCCTGACTCCAATCGACCCATAACTTCCTCCATTTCTTGCCCCTCTCACAACATGGGCTACTCGTCAGATCAGCTCAACCAACTTCTGACCATGATGCAAGCTCCACATCAAATTGCTAAGGCATGTTATCATGAGATCATTGTTGTCCTCTCCAACGGCTTCGATAATCTCACAGTCGCTCTGACAGCCTCTACCATTCCCACACATGAGCAAGCTTGCAGTAGTCAGGCGCCTCTACTGCCGCTTCTTCGACCTGATTCCCCGACCGTGATACCACCTGATGTCAACATCGTGCTTCGTTACACCAAGTTGGCATTCCCAACTTATGATGGGAAGGACGATCTCTTAGGCTGGCTCACCGATGCGAATGATTTTTTAGCTATTAGCAGACATGGTGACAGAATGGATTAGTCTGGTATCCTTCCACATGATTGATATCGCTCAACTATGGTTCGACCGCCTGCCTGTCGACAATTCTAGGATGATCTGGCGTGACTTTAAGCGGGCCTGCAAGGCTGCAACCTTTGTTTTACCTCACACATAACTCTCTTCATTTCTTGCTCCTCACACAACATGGGCTACTCGTCGGATCAGCTCAACCAACTTCTGACCATGATGCAAGCTATCATGACACATCAAACTGCTGGGGCATGTTATCATGAAATCATTGTTGTCCTCTCTAAGCGCTTCGATAATCTCGCAGCCGCTTTGCCAGCCTCTACCATTTCCACACATGTGCAACTTGCAGTAGTCAGGCGTCTCCACCGCCGCTTCTTCGACCTGATTCCCCAACCTTGATACCACCTTTAGTCAACATCGTGCCTCGTTACACCAAGTTGGCATTTCTAACTTATGATGGGAAGGACGATCCCTTAGGGTGACTTACCCGATGCGAACAATTTTTTAGCTATTAGTAGACACTGGTGACAAAATGGATTAGTCTGGCATCCTTCCACATGAGCTATGGTTCGGCCGCATACATGCCGACAATTCTAGGATGATCTGGCACGACTTTAAGCTGGCCTGCAAGGCTGCACCTTCGTTTTGCCTCCCTAGTCCCTCCCGACTCACAACAACCTCCTTGGTTCCCTCATGACCCTACGTCAGACCATGTTGA
The DNA here is from genome assembly GCA_039583875.1 of Platanthera guangdongensis. NCBI lineage: Eukaryota > Viridiplantae > Streptophyta > Magnoliopsida > Asparagales > Orchidaceae > Platanthera > Platanthera guangdongensis. The sequence goes on along the minus strand of CM077152.1, from coordinate 33,094,320 downwards.
TCAATGGATATTTGGAACAATTTCAAATTCTTCTGGCTCACATCACGATATCCCCTGAGATGCATGTCGTCATCTTCACAGCTGGGCTTCACGATCGACTACGTTTAGATGTCGAATTCAAGACTCCCAGAGACTTGGTGATTGTTATGAGTTTAGCTTGATTGTGCACTCGTCGACTTCAGCTGGCTCAGGAGGCCTACTTCACCACATGCAAAAGGGACTCAAGAGGGACGTGCTGAGGGCACCCTAACCCCATAGATCCGTTGACTATCTTGTGCAAAAATATCTGATCGACGCGCACAAGGATTATGTTGTAACTGTGATGAGCAGTATAGTCGCGTACACCAGTGGAAAAGATTTTTTTTTCTGCACATGGGGGACTCTGCTGAGGAAGGCATCAAGTGACGATTAGCACAGTCATTCATCTCCCTTGAGCTCGAATAGAAACTCTTTCTGAACGGTGGGAGAGATGTTATGGGTTTCGTGCTGGGTATTATGTTCATTTTAGGGTTGTATTATGTTGTGTCTTTAATTTATCGTTTATGTTGTAGTCCAAACATTGAGGGCTTAATTACATTTATGCCCTTGTATCTTCTATTTAAAGGACCCCTTAGGTCTTGTAAAAGCAAGCAAGAAGTGTTCTATTTCCTTTGCCCCCTTTGATGAGATTGTGGTAGCTCTCTCCTCCAAGCTCACCCCGCCTAGGCAGCCGCAGTTTCGGCTTCACAGTGCTCTCCACCGCCTCATCTCCGCCTCCAGCCACTCCTCCGTCGACGCTACCACTGTTATGAGAAATTCCCATAACACTGGTGAATCCATGTTTTTCAACAAAGGTTTTTGAGATCATTTTTTTTCACTATAATCCAGCTTGACATTGGTGACCTCACCATTGGTATATTTTTGTTACGTTTCTGTCGTACTTCGTCGGTATGTGTGTATTAAACGCTTCTCACGCACTCGATCACTGGTATGTATATGCAACATTCCTCTCAAACTTCATCACCATTAAGGACAATGTAGGATTTACCTTTGTCATCTCTTTTACCCCAGTGGCTTAATCTATAGTGGTAGCAGGGGTTTCTTTTTTCTTCCCATTTTGGCTTCTTTTCTGGATGTTGATTCCTATTGTTTTTGAGTTAATGATTTTACTTTCTGCAATAATGACATGATGATCTGGTGGCCTTCTCCTTCTGTATTTGAACCTATGATTTCACCTTCCTTTTTGTTAGAGTTATATTTGGGTATTTTAGTATGTTCAAGGTTTAGTCCCACATCGTGGGTTAGGTTTGTGAGTCATGTTGTATTTCCTATATATTGCCCGCTTTGAGGAAGAATTATTACACCTTTCATTTCCTTCTACATGGTATCAGAGGATCGATCTGAAACACAAAAATAAATTTTTTCCCCCGTGATTCCTCGGCTACTGCTCTTCCCCCCCATACTCGTGATTTTTTTCTCCCGAGAGCTACTTGGGCTCACGCCAGCCGCTCCTGTCGACGATGTCGATCGTTGATCCCGTCGACAGGAGGTTCTGATTCCGCTGCTGCTTCCGCCTGCGTCATCGACGCCTGTCGCTGCTTCTCCCGCCGACGCTGACGCCCGTCGCTGCTTCTCCCGACGACGCTGACGCCTGTCGCTGCTTCTCCCACGACTTCGCCGCCGGCCCGCCGCTGCTGTCGCGTGCTGCTTCTCCCGACGACGCCGACGCCTGTTGCTGCTTCTCCTGACGACTTCGTGACTGCTTCCGCCGCCGCTGCTCCCGTGTGCTGCTACGCTCGACGACGTCTGCTCTTTCATCGCCGCCGACGCCGACGCCGATGCCTGCTCCTCTGCGCTGCTCCTTTGCGCTGTCGTGCTGCTTGTCCGCGCTGCTCTTTGCCGGCTGTGCGCTCAGCTTCTCCCGTCGGCCTTCTATTGTCGTTGTTCCTCCTCCAACACCTCCAACTGCGCTTGATCTACTGGTCGTGTCTTGTTGTTGTCGCATGAGCCTCTTTTTCTTCTTCTTTCCGGTCTAGCTTTTTTCGTAGTTGCTGTATTTTTTTAAGTTGTTTGTTGGTGTGTGTGTCTGCGTCTCTTTGCGATTTTCACCTTCTTGCACGTGATCTACGTGATGGGGAGTGTACGTCACGGCCTCCAGACGTAGTTTATGCCTTCATGCACACATTCCAAGTGAGGGAGAGTGTTTGTGATAACAGCGACTCAGATGTCTCTTTCCCGACTCCTGCCTTAGTCGCACATGGCCCCTAGGTTGATTTCGTCTGTTGTTTGTATCTCCCCGTTTCTTTTCTTCTCTTTGTGGTAGGATTGGTTTGACATTCTTGGTTGACATAGTTTATGCTCCGGGTGTATCCAGCGTGATCATGGTCGGTTTGTGGACAACGTCGCGTTGCCTTTGCCCGATTGTAGTATCCCCGGTGACACGCGGTTGGGCCTCGGTGGCTGTTGTTTTGTCCTATGGTGCCAACCATCTTTTACCTCTCTTTTATGTTGTGTTCAAGCTGGAGGTTTCCCCTCCATCTTGAGGGGGAGTGTTAGAGTTATATTTGGTATTTTAGTATGTTCAAGGTTTAGTCCCACACTGTGTTGTCAAGGCGCGCGCCTAGGCACGCCTGAGGCGCCGGGCGCAGCCCACCGCGCCTCAGCATGGCTGAGGCGGGCGATGTGCCCCAGGCGCACCCAGGCGCGCCCAGGCGCGCGCCCTTACAGGCTCCCAGGCGCACCAAAGGCTCGCTTGGGCCTTTCAAGATGTTTTTTTCAACTTTTTTTGGGGGAGATGGGCAAAATTATGATGTTAGACTCACCCAAGGCACCCATGGGCGAATTGGGGGCCCAATTCGTTGGAAAAAATCAGCGAATTGGGGGCCCAATTCACACAATTTCCGTTTTTTTCCCCAATTTTGCGCCTCAAGTGCCTCGCGCCTTGCGCCTGCGCCTCGCGCTTTGCGCCTAGGCTCCAGGGCCCCTTTGTGCCTCAGTGTGCCTTTAACAACATAAGGTCCCACGCCGTGGGTTTGGTTTGTGAGTCATGTTGTATTTCCTATATATTGCCCCCTTTGAGGAAGAATTATTACACCTTTTATTTCCTTCTACACTTTTGATGGACAAAGTTTATTGATCCATTTTTAGATCATTTTTTCCTCAAGACCCATAGACTTTGTGCTTTATTTAAGGTCATCAACAATTGGACAAAGTTTTAGTGCTATGTGGAGGATTTCAGGAAGGCTCTCCACATATTTCATAAATAAAAATTGTCAAAATAAAATAAAATTTTGAAGCGATTATTCTCCTTCTAATTACCACACTCTTGAACAGTTTGCTCATTATTTAGTTTTATAAATTTTGCATTCCTATCCACTTTTCTTCTTCCTCCTCAATGAGATAGAACTATTCTTCATTAATCTTTCAAATTCCAACCAAGCTAAGGTTGACATTGTATTTCTTTGATTTTGAATTCATGTGGGGATATCTTCAAGAAGGAACACAGTTTCTTTTTGTTAAACTTCAGTAAGGTTCGGATCAATTAATTCCTATCTTTGTTGTGACAATATCTACGTAATAAGACAACTATAATTTTACCTCAATTCTGAAGGGAGGCTACTTTTCTTCTCTCATTTTCTCCTCTTTTTTCGCCTCTTCCCTTGGTGGATTATCTTATACATATTATTGTCTCATATAAGGACCACTCTCTTATATTAATTATCTGGAACACATGGTGATTTGCTAGAGGGGGCACATTTGATGCATCGAAAATTGCGAAAGTGGACATAATGATTTGTTGGCAATTTGACTAGTGTGATCAAAGAGTTTGTTGGAGTTGGTTATTCATAACAGTAAGAGGGAAAATATTTTAGTGATTTTATTCTTCCACATATGGGGCTATATATAACATTACAATAGACTTTTAGACACGGACAGATAATGTGGGACTAAATCCCATACACATACAAATAGACTAATATTAGTTATCTCAACTCTCCCTCTCAAGCTGGAGGGGAAACCTCAAGCCTGACAACATCAATGAAAAAAGGTAAATGTGGTTGGCAAAGGTGAGACAAGAAGGGTGATCAGGGATATTCCCACACAGTACACCCACGGGAAAGAAATCACACACGAATCCACGAGACCGCAGGGATAACACCACACACGCACAGATCTACGAGGACCGCGGGGATAACATCACATACACGAATTTACGAGACTGCGGGGATAACGCCACACACGAATCTACGAGACTGTGGGGATAACACCTCACACACAGATCTACGTGACTGCGAGGATAAGAGAGGGAAAAAACATCTACCAAAGACCATACCACCTACCAATCATCAAAAAAAAACTTGGGGAGACACAACAACAAGACATAAGCTAGAGGCCGTGTGAGACTAAGACGAACAACGAGAAAGATTATCCGGGTCGCCCTCATGGCCTCATCCCAAACACTCCCCTTCACGTGAAACTCACGTGCAAATAGGCATAAAAACACATGAAACACCGAAGAAGACACAAATAAAACAACAAAAAATAGCAAAAAACACTTCATCATCCCCATCATTGATAGAAGCTAGCAGCGGGAACAATATCTGTGGCAAAAACAACAGTGGAGACCATCGACAGTCCGACAGCAGCAGCAAGCAGCAAAGCAGAGCAAGCACAACACTTGTGCTGAGAAGCAGCGACAGAACAGGGAGGCGGAACAGCAGCAGAGCTGGAGGAGGCACGACACGACAGATCTGGAGCAGATGGAGGCCTCGGAGGAGGCGTCGAAGGAATAAGCCGACCGGACGATGTGAACAGCTCTCGGGAAAGCAGGTGGGATCGGCGTTGGGAGGCAGCAACATGGGAGAAGTCGGGAGGCTGCAACGACTAGCCCAGAGCAGTCGATGATGGCTGAAGAAGCTGCAACGATCTGGCGGCGGTGAAGCATGTGGGATCAGGCGGCGGAGACGCAAGCAGGATCTGGCGTTGATGCCGCCGGCGGGAGAAGTAGCACCGTGGAGACCAAGAGCCGGGATCGGAGCCGCTCCTGTCGACGGAATCAGCGATCGACTTCGTCGACATGAGCGGGAGCAGAAGGAAGGGATGAGCCAGACCAAGGGTAGGGAGAGGTGGACCGGATCACGGAAATTTTTTTTGTTTTTAGGGTTTTAGATCGAGAGTGGCTCAGATACCAAGTAAAAAGTAAGAGGGAAAATATTTTAGTGATCTTATTCTTCCACATATGGGGCTATATATAACATTACAATAGACTCTTAGACAGACAGACAAACACTGTGGGACTAAATCCCATACACATATAAATAGACTAATATTTAGTTATCTCAACTATAACATCTTGAATTGATACTAGGATTTTTAGCTTCATATAATATTCTAAGGTATCTCTACCGGTTCTTAACCTAATAATAATAATTTCTGTGTTTGAAGTATGCTATAATATCAGACGACCTTGGATGCTAATAATACCCCATATGTATGTGTGATGCTCAAGGTTGTAGATGTCGGATGTCGGGTTCATGTCGGTTTGAGTTTGAAATGTCGGATGTAGGATTGCGGGGATATATCAGGGATATTTTACAATATCGGATTTTAATATTTAAATAAATTTATTCATATATATACACAGTTTTTATAAATATGTATGATTGTATACGTAATATATGTCTAAAAATTACATAATATACATATATACACATAGTGTATGTTTATAAATTACATAAGAAAGAGTCGTCGACTGCAATAAACGAGATAAAGATCATCAAATGAGAGCTAGATGAGAAAGTAGTTGATACTAGACTTAGAGATGCACAAATGAAACACAGAACAAATTATTTCTGTTTGGTCTCCTCAAAAGGGACAACCCAGTGCACAAAGCATCCCCGCGCATCGAGGGTCCGAGGAAGGATCCCACCACATGGGTGAAATATAGGCAAATCTTACCCTGCATTTTTGCAAAAGGTTGTTTCCAGGACTCGAACCCGTGACCTCAAGGTCACACGACAACACCTTAACCGGTGTTTGGTCTCTTCTAAAAATGAAAAATTATTTGTAATACTCTCGACGATATAGCGGTCGCGAAATATCGCCCGATATATCGAGTTTGTAAAGAGAAGTCCGAACCTTGTATATACTTCTTGAATACTAAAATACAAGTATGATTACAAATATATAGGAGAGAGGAGAGGAAAATTAGCTATACAAATAATGTGAGACTAAACACTAAATCTTATATGGGCCTTATTAATGGGCCAATACAACATGTTTTCTACTATTTGCTAACACTCCCCGAAAGCTGGAGCGTACAAGTCGTAGGCATCCATGACCTCAAGGTCACACGACAACACCTTAAACGGTGTTGGTCTCTTCTAAAAATGAAAAAAATATATTTGTAAAACTCTCGACGATATAGCGGTCGCGAAATATCGCCGATATATCGGGTTTGTAAAGAAAGGTCCTAACTTGTATATACTTCTTGAATACTAAAATACAAGTATGATTACAATATATAGGAGAGAGGAGAGGAAAAATTAGCTATACAAATAATGTGAGACTAAACACTAAATCTTATATGGGCCTTATTAATGGGTCAATACAACATGTTTTCTACTATTTGCTAACACTCCCCCGCAAGCTGGAGCGTACAAGCCGTAGGCACCCAGCTTGGATAAGAACTGATGATACATTTGTCGTGGTAATGCCTTGGTGAGAATGTCGACAACTTGCCCTGACGCAGGAACATGCTCCAGCTCTAGCTTCTTTAGTTGAACCTTTTCACGAACAAAATGACAGTCAACTTCGATGTGCTTGGTCCGCTCATGAAACACAAGGTTCTTCGCAATGTGAATTGCAGCCTGACTGTCGCAAATAAGGTTGTCGGTGAGGATAAAGTGACCCCCAAAATCAAGTAGACCTTCAAGTCAAGTGAGTTCAGATACAACAACTGCCATTGCACGATACTCGGCTTCAGCTGATGACCAGAGCAACTACAAACTGTTTTTTGCTACGCCAAGTAATAAGATTTTCCCCAAAGTAGGTACAGAAGCTTGTAGTAGACCGCCGATCATCCAGGGTCCCGCATAGTCCGCATCTGAGTATGCAACAAGAGATAGGGAGGAAGATGACTTATATACCAATCCTTGTCCAGAGCTGTCTTCAAATATCTAAGGATGCGTTCTACTGCTTGGAGATGAGAAGTTCGAGGAGCATGCATAAATCGGCTGACAACTCCAACAACAAAGGAAATATCAAGTCTTGTGACTGTTAGGTAAATCAATTTCCCCACAAGACGCCGATAATACTCAGGGTTCGTAAGAAGGGAATCAGAGTCCGACCCATGAGCACATAACTTGTGGTTGACATCCATCAGAGTTTCTACAGGTTTACAACCAGAATAGCCAGCATCGTGGAGGAGATCAAGACAATACTTTCGTTGTGACAGTACAAGACCATCGGGCCGTCTCGCAACCTCAAGTCCAAGAAAGTACCTTAAACCTCCCAGATCTTTTGTCTGAAAAACGGAGTTCAGGTGCTGCTTGATTTTCTGTTTCCCTGCGGTGTCATCGCCAGTAATCAAGATATCATCCACATATACCAAGAGAATGACAGTCCCAGTTGGTTGATGACGAGTGAAGAGAGAGAAGTCCGCCGAGCTCCCTTGAATCCAACATCGCGAACAACCTTACTAAACTTTTCAAACCAAGCCCGAGGAGACTGTTTGAGACCATAAATAGATTTCCGAAGAAGACACACACGAGACTCCTCCGTGGTCTCCACCCCAGGAGGTTGATGCATGTACATTGTCTCTTGAAGGTCTCCATTCAAAAAGGCATTTTTAATATCTAGTTGATGGAGAGGCCAGTGTCTATGTACAGCCAAGGAGATTAATACCCGAACAAAGTTCAACTTGGTAACGAGAGAGAAGGTTTCCTCATAATCAAGTCCCTGCTGTTGAGTAAACCCACGTGCCACAAGCCGGGCCTTGAGCCGATCAATTGTCCCATCCGGAGCATGTTTTATAGTAAACACCCACTTGCAACTGACACACGAGTGGCTGGGAGGAGGAACCAGATCTCAAGTCTGGTTAGACCAAAGAGCAGACATTTCCTCATCCGTGGCCGCGCGCCACCCTGGATGTAGAAGAGACTCCTGCACGGAGTTAGGAATAAAAATGGAGAGGGAGAGAGCAAACTTACGGAGAGGTGGAGCCAGGCGATGCATAGAGACATAGTTCGCCATGGGGTGAGCGGTAGATGCTAGTGCTGGATCGTCAATCCGCGGGATATCACTTGTAGAAGAAGGCTGTTGTAGAGCTCCAAAGACCGGGGTACGACGAGTGTAGACACGAATAAAGGGTGGTCTGGATGGTACAAGTGGAATAGGTGCCGGGGGGGGGGTTGGAAGGAGCGGGGGCAAAGAAGTCGTGGCGGGAATAGTCAGACGAGGAATGGAAAAAGGGAGAAAGGAGAAGTGGTGACCGACGATGAATCGTAGAATGGTTGAGCCCCCTGAAAGGTGACATCGGCAGAGATAATAACTTTGTCATGAGTCGGAGAATAACACAAAAGTCTTTCTGCCGAGAGTACCCGAGAAACATACACTTGCGGGCCCGGGGAGCAAACTTATCCGTGATCGGACCGAGAGTTTGAACGTAACATGTACAACTGAACACACGGGACGTGTGAGAGGAAACGGGGATTTGGACGAAAAGAGGAGACTAAACGGAGTGACATGATCAAGCACGAAAGAAGGCATGTGATTGATGAGGTGACACGCCGTAGAGATAGCAGAAGTTCCAAAAACGAGTAGGAACATGCATTTGAAGCATGAGGGACCGAGCAACATCGAGGAGATGACGATTTCTTTCGCTCGGCCACACCATTTTGTTGAGGCGTATATGCACATGATGTTTGATGTATAATACCGAACTCAGTGCATAAGTTCGCAAATGTCCGACAAGTGTATTCCCTGGCGTTATCCGTGCGAATAACCTTTAAAGGAGAGGAGAACTGTGTACGTATTTCGCTAAGGAAGGCACAAAATGTGGTGGTTAGTTTAGCACGATCCCAAAGTAGTATAACCAGGTTAAGCGTGAATAGTCATCGATAAAAGTGACAAAATAGCGATAGCCAAACAAACTAGGGGTTTTATAAGAGACCCAAATATCAAAATGCACTAAAGAAAATGAAGTATCACTCCGAGTACAAGTAGGAGAAAAAAGAAACTCGATGTTGTTTGCCAAAAATACACGACTCACAAGAAAACTCATTCAGAGAGACATCTGGAAGAGTCTTCTTGAGAACATGGAGGGGAGCATGCCCGAGACGACGATGTCAGTCGACAATAGAGACAACAAAAAAAGCGGAAGGAGGAACATCGAGGAGATAGAGCCCATTTGACAGCCGTCCTTTACCAATGATATTCTGCGTGTTCCGATCCTGCACAACAAAGGTAGAGGGTGAGAAAGTAACACAACAATTGAGGTCCTGTGTGAGGCGACTAACGAAGAGTAAGTTAAATGGGGAACCAGAACATGAAGAACAAAAGTCAAAAACAAAGTAGGTGTGAGGGGTATATCAGCAACACCAGAGACGGGGGTGGTATCACCATTTGCCACAGTGATGAACTTGGGGTGGGCAATCCCCGAATATTGCAGAGGGCGTTGCGAAGTAATGTGATGTGTGACACCCTAATCTACAATCCACTGAGAGCCTTGCGAGAGACAAGAAATACCTTCATTGGAAATAGAGGCGACCGAGCCAGACTGGCGAGAGATCACCCCTTGCAGTTGTTGGAGCTGAGTGCGTAGAGCATCAATGTCGGCCTGAGCAGAGGCAGCAGAGTCCGGGGCAGGAGAGGCAGGAGCAGCAGGAGGTTCAGCCAGAGCAGGGGCAACAAAATGTGGTGGCAAACCATGTTTGCGATAGCAGGTGGCCTCAAGATGGTCATCCTGTCCGCAATAGGTGCACTTAAACGGAGGTTTGCCAGACCGACCTCGTCCCCGAGAGGTGTGACGGCCCCCACGGGCAGAGGACCCCTGAGCAGGTGGAGCGGGTGAAGAGTGTTGGAGAAGTGTCGGGGAGAGAGTAACAGGAGTATCCGGAGGCGGGGTGACCTTCAGGAGCATGGAGCACATATCAGAATAAAATGGGGTGGTAGTAGAGGAGAGAATCTGGGCCCGAACACTGTGGAGGTGAGAGGGAACCCGGGACATCATCATCGCAATCCCGACAGCCCCTTTCTGGGCCCATTGAGTAGTCAGATCTGTAGTGGGGGGCTGATGCTGGATCTAGGCCTCCACCAGGGTTTTAGCTTTAGCCACAAAGGAGATCATATCGCCAGGACCCCGTGCTCAAGGTTCCGAAGATCCGAGATGATGTCGAACAAATGTTGCAAACTATTCTGTCTGGAGTAAAAGGAATGGAGTTCTTCCCACATGGCCTTTGTCGTGTCATGATACATAGCCATTCGATAGGGCTCGGTGTCCATGGAAGTTGAGGAGCCAAGATTGGACGCGACCATCATCACAAAGTGGGAGCCCGGGTTAGGTGATGAAGAAGACCTTTCGTCTGCAGGACACGACGAACCGAGTCAACCCACTCCACAAAGTTGCCCTTCCCACTGAGAGAGATGGTAGTATTTCGAAGTTCATCACGAAGCTCAGGGACTGGAGCCACAACACGATCAGGGAGAACAAAGGAGCATTAGAATTCTCGAACGCCATGAGACCGTTAGCGGGTAGAAGAGGCAAAGGCCGGAAGCAAGTACTAGACCGTGCGGTTAGAGGAAGACCGCAACAAGCCGAGGCACAACGAGCAGGAACAGGTCAAGCGGCTAGGAGCATACCGCACCAAGGACACCCACGACGAACAAGGACTAGGTCGGGCGGCTAGGAGCAGACTGCACTAAGGGCAACCACGGCGAACAATCACCAGACCGTGCGGTTAGAAGGAAACCACAATAGAACCAGGAAGAGAAAGACCGCGCGAATAGCGGAGCAAGCCGAGAAGCGAGAAGCGTCAAGGCAATCGGCAAGAGAAGAGCGACCTCCGCGCGACAAGAAATAAACCGCGCGAGAAGGAGAGAACCGGAGACCGCGCAACAGGAGCAATAGGACCCGTGCGACAAAGAGTCCGCGCGACAAGGAAGGAGCTCGCGCGACAAGAGGCTCGCGCACAAAAAAAGTGGCCGCGGCGAGAGTACCGGGAAGAGGCCGCAGCGGACAGAAAACAGTTCGCAGCGGGTAGAGCTAGCCGCGGGTAGAGAGGCAAATCCACAGCGGGTATAGAGCAGCCCGTGACAGGGAAGATAGCCTATCCGCACGAGAGTGGAGTCCACGGGCCAGGGAGAGAAACGACTATAAAAGAGCGTAGAAGAGAATGAGGGGGTGGATCCACGGGAGAGAGGGCGGAGGCAGATAGAAATGAGAGAGACCGCAAAATCGAGCGGTTAGGCAGAACGGCAGGCCGCCCGGTTAACAAAGGAACTGGGCGGTTTGAAAAAAAAACAGGCCGGATCGTATAGCTCTGATACCATGTAAAGAGAGGTCCGAACCTTGTATATACTTCTTGAATACTAAAATACAAGTATGAGTACAAATATATAGGAGAGAGAAGAAGAAAAATTAGCTATACAAACAATGTGTGACTAAACACTAAATCTTATATGGGCCTTATTAATGGTCCAATACAACATGTTTTCTACTATTTGCTAACAGGGTTAAACGGATATATCGGGCGATATTTTCAAAAACGGCATATTTGCTTAAAATAATATCCATGTTGTGGCGTTTTACCCCAAAACCTTTATGTCGGCCGACATCTACAACATTGGTGATGATACTACTTGAACCATGAGTGTGGATGTGAAGTGATCAGGACTAATAATATCTACATACTTCTAATAATGATGCTTTTGAGTTTACTGAACCCAGTTTCAAGATATGTTGTTCAGGTATGGAGAATTTCTTTGTCGAATAATAAGCACAGGAAACAATGTCCAACAACTGAAGTGCCTCTGTGATTGTCAGGTTACTTTCAGACACTGTGTGTGGCACTATTCCCCTGGCGCTAATATTTTTATAAGTATCTAGAGGTATAAATACTGCACCACCATTTGAATAGAAAGTGAAGAATATTATTAGATTTAGTTAATTACTTTGTGATAAAATCTAAACTATGACACTCTTGTTAGGAATATAGTGCAATTTCTTCTTATTCTTTTTGCTTCTAGTTTGAAGACAAACTTGAAGAGCACAAGTGACAGTAGGGTGGTGTTCATGTGACTCTAGACTATGCAAATCCTACGTGCGGTGTTGGAGAAATCCTAATTTGACCGTAGGATGATGAATATGCAAAAACTAGTCCGACAATAGATTGGAAGTAGTAACAAATAAAGCAAAACTTATTGCAACTATCACAATTAATCGCAGACAATAATTTAAAGATAACTTGCAATATTTAATTTGTGTGCGTGATAGTGCTAGGTATTCAATCTAAAGTAGAATAAGCTCCGCAATTAAAGAAAAATACATAGCCCCGTGAGTTTATATAACGCCCCCGGTTCAAATACAAAACAAGAAAAGATACATTCCATTCCTCAAAATGTACGCGCGCCTTGATGACTTTCCGCCGGCGTGTCACTAGTGGGCCTTTCGCGCCATTAGTATACCCACCACACTGGATGACGTACCTCTCCCTCTGCGTCCGTAGCATATTACAAATTTACAATATCATATTTGGCCCATACAAATGATGAGAAAAGAAACCAAAATGGTAAACTCACATGAGTGTAGGAATCTATAATCAATGGATGAAGGAGATCCGGTGTCCGTTGAGTACTGGGGGATATCTGGAAAGATTTAGGTTTACTGTGGAAGGACTGGATGGAGGGGGCGGGGGACTGCAGGGGGTGGATGGGCTGAATGGATGCTGGCAGTGGTTTGAGGGAGGCTGTTGGAGGGTTACTGGATGAGCAGGTGGTGACAAAATTAGGTTGGGAGGGGATGCCGATGGATATGGGTGGCGTGGGCACCGGGGACATAGGCTGTAGGGGATGGGAGGGTCGAGTGGTGGCTGTTAGGAGATCAGGGAGGTGCCTGGCTGCTGTTTTTGGAGGGAAGAATGAGGGGTAGCTGCTGTTTTGAAGGGAAGGAGAGTGGAAGTTGGAGGAAACTAGCTGGTGGATATTTGGTGGTGGGAACTGATGCAGGGTAGGCTACGGTGGTGCACAAAATCAAAACTTCTGGGGGAAATGTAGACTTGACACAGTAACCAAAATCTAAATGCAATGATACCATTGGTGACGACGACGGATTAATTCGAGCAATAAATATTTCAACTCACACAAATATTTAAAGAATAAAAATAGCATTCAATTAGCAAACAATTGACGGTTTTCCTCCACTTGGAGGGCCAAGACAAAGCGCACTGCGAATGAATCCCACCTGCAAGTTATAAGCGTATCAAAGCGAATTTTTACAGACAAGGTTCCCAAGCAAATTTAGTGACCAATCCAATAAAAATATGTTGAATAAAACAGTCAAATACAACGAAGACTCACCAAGTAGTGTGTTGACCAAGACACTGAAGAATTCAGAGCCGAAGATGCATGGACGACGATCCAAGGGAACCAGAGGTGTGAAGAACGACTTAGGTGGCTGCCTCGGCGGTGGAAGGTGGAAACAGACCGTAAATGAGTTGATCCGGCGACGTATGAGTAGATCCAGACGAGGGATGGATGGATCCGATGTTTAGGAGCAGATCCGGGCTAGGGAATGAGGGGAGGGTGAGAGAAAATAATGGATCAGAGCTGAAATATTCCAGATCTGGACTGATCTAAAAGGGAGGGTTGTGAGAGGTGGTTCCACGGGAGGAGGGGTTGGCGGCAAGGGGATTTACGGTTTGAGAGGGTGGGGGTTGTTGTAGATGAAAGAGGGGGCTGGCGGTGCTCTAAAGGGGTGGAGGGGTGGCGACAGTGAAAGGGGGCGGTAGGGTTGGCGATGGCTTTCTTGGAAGGGGTTTGGAGGGGCGGTCAGCGGTGGGCTTGCTGGAGGCTGGTCGGCTGGAATGGGGGGGGGAACCAACGAACAGGCGGCTGGGTGGGGGCCTGGGAGGCGGCGGAAAAGGGGCTGGAGGGGGGAGTGGTTTAGGGTTAGGGGAAGGAGATACGCACCTAGGAGTCGTCGCCTAGGGTTCCACGAAGTCGGCACCGTGGAGGGATCGCGGGAATCAGAGAATTCTATTCTCCAAACTCTGCAATGACCTAAATCAGCCCACTAACTACATATTTATAATAAAAGAAGAACTAGAACATCCCATCATCGACGACTATGATTGGCTGGAGGTGGGGCCATTCAAATACAACAAATAAAAAACCCTAAACCCTAAATGCTAAAGTAACATATGAATTTGACTCGCAACATGGATCCGGACACATCCACGGAGTCGGATTGGCGATCCGATCAAGCTCTCCCGCGCGAATACGCGAACATGAGTCCCGCCTTGCAGCGAACCTCTCCTGGCGCATGATCTGATGGTCCCCATCAGGAACAAATCTGGAAGTGATCAGCTTTGAGGGAGAGAGGGTTGAAGGTGGCAGTTTTGAAGAAGGGAGGGATGGAGGTGGTAGTTTTGAGGGAGAGGGATGGATATGGTTGGTTTGAGCAGGAAAATATTTCCTGGTGGCTATCGATAATGGAATATGGAGGTTGGATGGGTCGGCAGCACGAGGATGAGGGGAATAAGGGGAATGGTAATACCTAGGGGTTGACACTGTGAAATTACCGGAAGACTTTAAGAAAGCCTCCAAAATCCGCGTTGGCCTGAAAATCAGCCCCTATGCTCATATCAATATATAAGAAACCTATGATTTGCATCATGAACCGCCGGATCGCGCGGACACAAAGTTGTCAAATCTCACTAAAAAGCACACAAAAAAGCAAAAATACATAAAAATATGCCGCAGTCATCGCTCTGGACGCGAATACGGTCTCTGATCATTGACCCAATGATGTCAAATAGGATAGGTGCCAAATCAGCTCTGAACGGGCCATGAAACTCGTGCTCCAAAAGGTCTCGCGATCCTCAGCAACAACAATGCACAACTGTACTTGCTTTTTTAGGCTTGACTAGGCCAGTCATGTTTGATGATGTTATTCTACTCTAGTATCACACTTAACTTTTAGTAGTATATGTTGCATTTGCATTATTAACTTTTGGGGGTAAAAAATTTTGATGTTTATCTCTAGCATGTTGATTTTTCCTATTTTAAATAGTATGTTGCATTTTCATTATTAACTTTTGGAATGTGTAAGAAGAATCTTGATGATTATCTCTAGCAGGTTGATTTTTTCGTATTTTGCAGGATAGGCAACGAGTGATATATGAAGAACAAAAAAAACTTGTTCAACAACAAGCACAGACAAAGGCTCAAATGGCTCGCTATGAGGATGAATTGGCCAGGAAAAGAATGCAGGCATGCCATTTCCTTATCCTTGAAACATTTTGTTGTTGTTTCTAAATAAGTCTCTATTTCGCGCAAATATGACGTTTGAGCGGCGGCGGTGTGAAATGTGGTAGTAAATGCAGCAGTGGTGGCGGTTTCCTGTATTTTTTTTCATGATAGCCCTTTATGGCCCAAATTTCACTTTCTGGGGATTGAGAGTTTTGGCCTAAAACGTCTGTTTTTAGGTTCCTCTTTACTTAATAGTGTTCATGATCACTTGTTGTATTAAGTTCCTCTTTTCTTAATGTCAGGCTGAGCATGAGAGTCAGAGAGCTAGAAATCAAGAGCTAGTGAAGATGCAAGAAGAATCATCCATCAGGCAGGAGCAAATTCGGCGGGCTACTGAAGAGCAAATTCAAGCTCATAAACGGCAGACAGAGAGAGAAAGGGCAGAGATTGAGCGTGAGACAATCCGAGTGAAAGCTATGGCGGAAGCCGAAGGGAGAGCGCATGAAGCTAAACTTGCCGAAGATGTAAATAGACGGATGCTTCTAGAAAAAGCCAATGCTGAAAGAGAGAAATGGGTTTCAGCCATAAATACAACATTTGAGCATATAGGAGGTGATAGCTCTGATGAATTCATGCCGCGAGTTATGCTCAAAGTATATAGAATTTTCTTTTTTTAAATTTTCATTTCTATTTTATATTTTATGGTTCAGATTCAATACACGTATTTCCTTTCAACACCTTTTTCATACTTAGAATTTGATATGCTTGTGAATTGTTGAGTTACTGGTGATGTTCCTACATCAAGTATCTTAGATTACTGGAGAGGAGGCAAGAGAGAATTAGAAAGAGAGAAGAAAGACAGTGTGGGTGGGAGATGAAGAGATGTAAAGCGTGGGGGAGAGAGTAAGTGGTATAGTGAATAATGATGAATTTAAGGAAATGTGGGGGGGGGGAGTGAAATGATAGAAAGTTTATATGATTTAGTTGGATATTTTTTCTTGTGAATGTTTGGATGTTGTTCTTGCAACCCCTTTTTTCAATTTTTTATTTTCTACCACAATAGGCGGGACTTAAATCCAACACCTCTACCTTATGAATATTTGAAATTTTCTTCCACCATAAGACTACAAGTGTTCATATCATCTTCAATTGATTGCTCACAGCTTTATTGGATATTTGAAAGCCCTTTTCATCTAAAAAAAGGGCAACCTGGTGCACAAAGCATCCCAGCGTAGCCAGGGTCCAGGGAAATGTCCCACCACAAAGGTGAAATGTAGGCAAACCTTACCCTGCATTTTTTGCAAGTGTATATATTACGTTCCCGGGATTGCGAGCGAGTGACGGGCCGTTGGAGGGGAAAGTCTGGGAGTAGGGAAGAGGACCCCTTCTTCGAACCCTTGGGAACAATGGTGAAGAAGAGAGGAGAGCGGTCCTCACGACGGAACTGGAGTGTGAAGGCGGCGGCGTGTTGCGGAACGGGCGCTGTTAGGGTTCAGCGGTGCGGGCTGAGCGATCGGGAAATAGAGAGGGAGAGAGAGAGAAGGAAATTAGAGAGAGAGAGCGATAATTTTGAAATAACTTCTTGCTTGCATTTTCATTCCCCACACAACCACATATAGAGTCCTCCAAGATAAGGATCAAAATGCCCTCTCAAATAGGCTTAACACTATGAAGTTAAAACATAAGAAAAGTGCATGCATAAAATATTGAAATCGGAAATAATAGATCAAGCGCGCGTTGCCCGTGACTCGCGACGCTTGTAGGTGATCCCCCAACTAGGATTCCTTCCAGGACTCGAACCAATGAATAATTTGTTGAATAGGAAGAAACCTAGGAGATCAACTTGAAGTACAAGTGCACAAATCAATGTATAATAACACGAAGTTTTCAAACATTAAGCATTAGTAAATATTACAAAATTTAACATCTTATATATTTAATCAAAATAGATAAAATTCTTAGGTCTACTCATTAGACTTTTTTTTCTTCTTCATTGCTAGAGATCAACTTCATTGTTGGATATCAACATCTTCAATCCCCAGTTAGTCTATAGACAAGTTAGCCATTTTGTTAATAACTCGCGTCGTATCAACATGTTCAATACACGTACTTGTAACAAAAACGTACCAGTATCAGAAACATACTCGGTACAGATACACAACTTAATTGGATGTACCAACGCCTCCTAGCATAGTGCTAACTTTTGTTTACTCTAGTAAAACAGACTCCTATCACAATATGCAGAATGATGTGCTAAGTCCAAGTGTCCACATAAGTGTATCCGTCGAGTATCCGGTATGTACCGGTACCGGATACGTATCCGGTACGGGTATGCTGCCTTCGGGAAAGTATCCGTGCTTCATAGGAAGAAACTGTAGAATTATTTTTTTCCCTCCATAAAAACTTATGGAATATTACAGTACTCTTTCTATTATTTCTACACGATACAAGGGGTTTAATTTGTTTATGTTAACACTAATTATAATATGATTTCTTCCTGCAGAAAAGTAAAAATTATGCTCAATCCTCATTAGAAAGTAGTTAATTGGAAATGAATAGTTTTATGGGTGGCCTCTTCAATGTCTCTTTGTGCTGGTATGAAAAATTATATTCAAACATGATTTCTATGTGGTGCCTTGTCTTCTTTATACTTTATCGATATTTTCTTTTTTTTAGAAAACAATATCATCATTAGTTATTTGTATAACCATTTAATACATTATTCTTCACTTTCTTTAGCAAAGAATTTGTAGGATTGAACCGTTTTGTATCATAATCCCAGGAAGTATAGAACAAATGCTGCCTGATCTGAGTTCTCCAGCACATTTTATGATGATGATTTGCTTATTCATGTGCTTATTTCTTTCGGAGTTTTGAATATTATACTGTTTCCCAGTTCTCTGTAGAACTTCAAGCTCGAGTTTTCATCTGAGTTAACTCTGCTGTTTGTTATAATCCCTAGGTGGGCTGCGAGCAATTTTAACCGATCAGAATAAGTTGGTCGTTGCGGTGGGTGGTGTGACAGCCCTTGCTGCAGGGATCTACACCACACGGTAACTTCTTTGTCTAATTACTCCTCTCTCTCACACCTCAGTCTCTCTGCAGGGATCACACCACACGGTAACTCTTTGTCTAATTACTCTCTCTCTCACACAGTCTCTCCCGCACGCTCCTCGCACAAGTGCACAAACTGAAAATTCAATTGTGTTGTAGACAAATGACTATTGGCGAAGATATTTACTTTTTTGTTGTATTATGTAGTTGCAGATATATTTTTGCGCAATTACTTACATTTTACTTTTTGTATTTGATTGTTGTATGTTTTAATAGTGATGTCTTTCCCTAAATGTTATAGTTTAGAATTAGACTCTTAATTGACGTTAGACAGCCTGATGTTGTTGGGTCGAACTTGGTTTTTTCCTTGTTGATTCATTTTGAACCTATCCTTCCCTCAGACCCAATCCACTCGCAAAGGGTGAGAGGGTGAGAGAGGGTGTAGGAGAGGTGGGATCCACACAGTTTCTTAAAATAAATATTTCACTGGCCGAGCTGGGGGGGGGGGGGGGGGGTAGAGGCTAAGAGGGAGCGGGAAGCGTATGAGATGGTCCCAAGTGTTTGTGTGTGTTAATCTGGTATCATGAGAGCCAGAAAGAATTTATTGAACGGATGCAATGTGCCATCAAATTAATTAAATTGATAGTTTATTGACACAGACATACAACTATATTGAATCCTATGATTTTTATTATTGACGTGCATAAAGGAAATAGAAAGAAAGCTATTTTAGAGAGCGTTTAAGGAGCTAATAATTAGTTGAAATATAATACTTTATGGGAAGCAAATTTCTATACTTAGTAGCATACAGCTTATGATTCTTAGCATTTATTACAATTAGGAAAAGCTATTCTCTTCTGCAAATGAGAGAATAGTAAGCTCTATCAATATTTATACTATAAATAACAATAGAGCTTCCTCTCTCATCATGACACAATGCATGTTTATAGACACCATCGACCGTGCACAGTGTACCCCTGTGCATAAAGATTGATTGCGACAGTTTTTCCAGTGGTCACAGATGAGCTAGCCAAATTATTATGCCTTGATCACGGTAAAAGAAGATACTGTTGAGCCACAATTCAATAAAATATTAAATATGTACAAGTATCCTCTTGCTGGAACTCGATCAAAATATTTTCGCTGGATTTTTTTCTGCTGTCTGGGAAAAGTGTCGCGGCTACTGTGCACCCACCGCTAGTGGATAAACCCTTTTGGCTTCTCTCTTAATTCCACGAGTGACAATGCATGGGGGGCCGTGCGTGTAACATCTCATCCTAGTTTAACAACAAATCAGTGGTCCGGCCGGATCCAGCGATAAGTAGTAAACTAAGAAACAATATTAAAACTAGTACATAGCAAACAAAAATGAAAAGTACTGTAAGTAAACTCGTAACGAAAGTAGAAAGTGTAACTAAGGGTAAATGTGTACCTCATCAAGATGAATTCACAAAGCCACTAGAAACGATAAAGAACTCAAACAACTGAATATCTGGAATACTATAAAATGTCTGGTACAAAGAAAACTCTTAAACATTAATATTACAAGGTGTCAATGAACTAAAGTGTACAATGTTGAAGGAAAAAAAAGAAAGGAAACCAACTATATGACGAACTCCACATAACACGCTCATCCTAAGCGCAACTTCCCACCCGAGTCCCTTGTAAAAACATGCCCCAAAATGGGTCAGCCCAAAGAGAGTACAAAAAACTATCCCTCCTAATGACACTAAAATTATACTGAAAATATGAATGCATGCTTCTCTAAAATAAAGTTTCTATACTATTAAAAACTACGTGCTCGTATATTATGCATGTTTTTCTAAATAATACTAGCAAAACAAATATTTGTTCTAGTTAATCATGTTAAACACAATTTCTTAAGTTTTAAAAATTTGGTTGACTATGAGTTTCAGAGTTTCAGTCTATACTTGACTTTTAACTAACTTATGTTGTCATTCTAACTCATGCTACTCCGCTTACTAATTTATCTTAATATCTTTGGCAATATAATATATTAATATGTCATTTAATCTGCTAAGTTTCATATTTTTGAATTTACTACTTCCTGTTTCGTATTGTATACTAGTGTATAAGGTTGACATTTGCACTATTTTAGAAGGTTTAACTATTTGGAAAATTTAGGACTCATCTATGTGCCACAAACACTGGAAACTCTACAATGCAAGTTATCTGATAAGTCTAGCCAAAAAGAATAAGAGTCCGTTCGGTGCGCAGGTATTGACTTTGGTCAAAAAATCAATATCTGCAGGAATTGGTTTTGTGCAACCAATTCTGGTATTCGGTTGCAGGATGATATTTAATGAACAGAATTGGAATTGATACCTAAATGTTGTTCGGCTGCGCAAAGGAATTGGTTTTCTGGAATTGTAATTTTTAGAAATTAAATTTATTCATTGCCCTAAGATAATGCAAACTCATTATTATCCAAATCAAATGAAAGAAGAAACACATATTTGCACATATCATTATTATCCACAGTGTATGTAACAAGCATATATGAGTTACCACCGATCTAACATTACGTATACAATAAACCACCGATCTAGCATTAGGCATAAAATCTAGATCTAACAGGAAGAACTATAAAAATAGGAAGACGAAGAAGAAGAAGAGAGGAGATGTAGCAAGATCATGAGGAACAAGAGATGAGATGTAGGAAGATCATGAGGAAGAAGTGAGGAAATGACAAGAATAACCGGTTTGGGAAGATCATGAAAAGCCGCAAATAAGAAGAAGAAGAAGAAGAGGAGGAAGAAGAAGAAGAAGATGATGAAAAGCGCAAATAAGAAGACGAAGAAGAAGACGAAGAGGGGGAGGAAGAAGAAGAGGAAAACCACAAATAAAAAGAAGAAGAAGAAGAGGAGGAAGAAGAAGAGGAATACCACAAATTAAAAAAAAAGAAGCGGAGGAGGAGAGGAGTTACCGGCGGCGAGCTGCGATTTAGGGCACGGGAGCGGGTCGTGGCGCCAGAGCGCGATCAGGGAGCAGGCGGAGGCGGAAGGAAAAATACGATTTGGGCGAAATCCAAAGAAAATCGGTGCGGGAGGATAAAAATTAGGGCATCATGTTTTTAGGTATTAATGAAAACCGGTGGTTTTCCCACAAAAAACCAATACCGTCCTAATTGACGCTCGCTGAACAAGAGAATTGGCTTTCTGGAAGCCAAAACCAATTCCAGAAAGCCAATTCTTGCGTGCCGAACGGGCCCTAAGAGTTTCTTACAACGGTGTTGCGACGCTCGTACACCTGTCGCGGCGGCGTAGCTTCCCTCGAGAAATAATCTGAAACTCTAATTGATTTCTGATTAGTAAAGAGGCTTATCTTCTCGAGAATCCTAAAAAAAACACTTAACATACTCGAAACTCTCTGAAAATTAAGGAATATTATTCCATAGTAACAGAAAGACTCTTACCAATTCTCCATTAGTGGAGGTTGCTATTTCTGATACGGAGAACGTCCTCGCCTACACTAGGTGTTGACACACACAACCCTAACCAAAATTTCATACAACCATACAGAGGTTTTAACATTAATGTTGACTGAAATTGAGGTGAAAAGGTTCCCTTATCCGGACTGAAACATGGAAATAGGGTCTGCTAGAAAGATCCCCTGCAGAAGAACCCGGTGGCTGGTAGTGCACTAGTGCTTCAGAGGCTAGGCTTAAAGGAACCTGAAAAGGGATAGAGGGGAAAATCACTATCAATGGAGGGAGAAGGATGTTCATCAACTGATACTGTAGATGAACAAACCGAAAAGGAGAAACAAAACAGTTCTTGCCACTGCTAAGGACGGGGAAAAAATCAGCCGGACAACATGGCGTTGGAGGTCGTCGGGTCTCTACGGGAAAGAGAGGACGGCGCCAAGTACTTCTGGAGATGGAGGAGGAGGCGGCGACACCTGATGATCTTCTTCCGCCTGCTGCTGATGTCGAACGAGGAGAACAAAAGAGTGGAGGGGGTGGTCAGTTCTGCAGGAAAAGAGGGAAACAACGGTTTATCGGAAGTTAGGGCTACGAAAGCAGGGGTTACGGAATTTTAACTTAATCGAGCGGCGCTTCACGATGGGGGATCAGTTATGAGAACCGTAGAGGGAAGAAACGAAGAAAATGCAGATCCATTGGAAATTAGACATTTCCCAGTTATTACAGAATTGCCAGTACACACTATTATTTAGACTATATTTACTACGCCATCGCGCTAACACTCGTCCCAAAACATTATAGTAGAGACAACTTATTTATTTTTTATCGCGCGACAAAAAAACATAACGTCATACCTTGACATAATAATTGCTCGATGAATTTCTCTCGCACTCGCGCCCTGAAATTAAATTTATCTTGCGAATTAAATTACGGGTGTTACAGTGCGGCCGTCGCCGCTTGCCGTGCCTTTTCATAGTGTGCAACTGCGACAGTACTGGACTGTTACTCGATGTGATGATATCCCTCGTACACAGTATAATAGATCAACAATAGTAATTCCTTGCTCGTCATCCAACGCTGCTCGCCGTGCATCATTAAATTTGAGTGAAATTTGATTAGGTATAATTCAATGGCATTCTTCGCATTTGTTTATTCCATCTAACAAAAATCATTCTGTTGAACAGGGAAGGTGCACGGGTGGTCTGGGGTTATGTTGATCGGATACTCGGGCAACCATCTCTCATTCGAGAGTCCTCGAGAGGGAAGTATCCTTGGTCTGGTTTGGTTTCCCGTGCCATGAGCTCGGTGTCAAAGAAAGGAAACAATGCCACGAAGAGCGGAAATTCTCTTGGCGATGTGGTTCTTCACCCGTCCCTTCAAAAGCGAGTTGAGCAGCTAGCCAAGGCGACCTCCAATACAAAAGCGCATCAGGCGCCTTTTCGCAATATGCTCTTTTATGGTCCTCCGGGAACAGGCAAAACCATGGTCGCCCGAGAGTTGGCACGTAAATCTGTATGTCGATCTATACTGATCGGAATTTATGTGGGAGCTTTCTTTGTTTCTTCTTTTCCAGCCTAATCGATTTTTCTTCGAATGATGACCAGGGACTTGATTATGCGCTGATGACAGGTGGAGATGTCGCGCCGTTAGGATCGCAGGCGGTGACCAAGAATACATCAATTGTTTGATTGGGCGAAAGAAATCCAACAGAGGCCTGCTGCTCTTCATCGATGAAGCCGACGCATTCTTATGCGAGTAAGCGATCTTCTTCATCTTTAATATATTGTTGTTAAAACGTTCTCAATAATGTCGCCGAAGGAGCTTTTTATAGAGAAGTTTTTACACATTTGTGAAAAATTAGTTTTTTTTGGACCGTTGGAGTTGTTTTTACCACGAAATTGGTTCAATACATAAGTAAAAAATATTCAAATTCGAGTCCTTGGGCTCAGTTTACTGGCAATTTTTTGTTTGAATGTAAAAAAACTCTCTTAAATGAACATAAATTAATCCAAGTTTTGCGTTTCAACAGTTCCAAATTTAAAATAAATTTATTTAAAACACCAAAAGTGTAGATTTTTCGTAAAATCAAGTGCACAGCGCACCTTATGTGCGTCTAGGGGTGTTGGCGAATCCAATATATTTGGAATTCACTTCAACCAAATCCAAGTTTCTCACATATTGCAAGCATTCAAATTAGGCTTCGTTCGAATACTACTAATATTCGGATTCTTGTTAAAATCTAGTATTTGAATTGAGATTTAGGCTCCGTTTGGGGGGACTTATTTTCACCGGTTTAGCGGTTACGACCGCATGAACCGGACCTTAATTACAGTCCGATTCATGTGGTCATAACCGCTTGACCGGTGAAAATAAGTCCCTCCAAACGGAGCCTTAGAGTCCGATTTGGTATGATTCAAAGTTTTTTTTTATATTAAAAAACGTGGTAAAACCCAAAAAAGGGCAGCTCAGTGCACAAAGCACTCCCGCACAGTGAGTGTTTGGGAAGGGTCCCAAAAGGGTGAAATGTTGACAAACCTTACCCTGCATTGTAGGTAAAACCCTAAATAACAAAAATAAAAAGTTTAAAGTTTAAATATATCTTATAATTTGCAAACTATTCGCGAACTTCGGAATAGGGACGGTAATATTCGGGCCGGAATTCAAATCGATTTCAAACTATTCATGAACTGTTTGGTTTGTCGACAGCCACAGATTTTTTTTCTATTTAAATGACTGACACCATTTCGTCCCTCTTCATGAATTCAGGCGCAACAAGACCTACATGAGCGAAGCCCAGCGGAGTGCTCTCAATGCGCTTCTGTTCCGCACGGGTGACCAATCGAAGGACATCGTTCTCGCCCTCGCCACCAACAGGCCAGGCGACCTTGATTCCGCCGTCGCCGATCGCATCGATGAAGTCCTCGAATTCCCTCTTCCCGGCGAAGAAGAGCGGTTCAAGCTTCTTAGCCTCTATCTCGACAAGTACATCGCGAGGGCGGGGGAGAGAAAGCCGAGCATGCTCAATCTCTTCAAGCGCCAGCCCCAGAAAATAGAGATCAAGGGCATCACCGACGACATTTTAAGGGAAGCGGCGGCGAAGACCGAGGGATTCTCGGGCAGAGAAATAGCGAAATTAATGGCCAGCGTGCAAGCCGCCGTTTATGGAAGCAAGGACTGCGAGCTGACCGCTGCTTTGTTTAGGGAGGTGGTGGACTATAAAGTCGCCGAGCACCAGCAGCGGAAAATGCTGGCAGGCGCTTCCGGGATGCCTGATGCTTCTCATTGAACTGATTGAAGATGCTTTCAGTTTTGTTCAATATTGAGTGTATGCTATTTATAGCCGTTATCCATTCATATTGTTTTGGTTTTCTTCTTCAGTTGATCTGGTACTCCCCTAATTGCCAGATTTAGGTTTAATTTTTGCCCCTTTAATTCTTTTTTGGGTAGGCATCAAATTAATTTTCAACAAATATTTGCATTTTACTCGGGTTATCGATATGTTTTAATTTATATAATGAAGAAATATATATGCATTGTGTATGATTTCATATGGATTTGGATCCTCTGCACAATCTCTTTAATGGTTTGATTGAACCACTCGGATCTTTTGTTCTGTTATTAGGATAACTCGCATATTCAGTCGGTTGAACTTGTGCGAGTGACGCCCGAGTATTACGAAAACAAGAGTGTTGATTTATGCGGTCGTAATCGCTTGACCGGTGAAAATAAGTCCCCCCAAACGGAGCCTTAGTCCCATGTCGAGGAAGAGATGTATCTGAGACTTTGTTTTCCAGAAAATCTAAAAAAACATGTTCTGTTTATGTAGTAGATCACTATTGTTTAGGCTTTTCCTGGGTCTTTGTGGATTGAAGTCGAGCATACAAATTTCTCGAATTGCCGCAGCCTGTACACTTTGTGCTTTAGGGCACTCCCTGCTTATTTCGATCCTCTGAACAATTCTCAATACGACTTGATCGTGGTGCAAACAGTTTTGTTTGGATCAGTTTGAACTTAAATCAAAATTGGATGGACTGGTTTTACCTTGGCTTGTTTTTATGTGAATGCCTAAATGTTTTAAGATAGCGGAAAATTTTAATTTTAATGCAAGTAGTTACGTTTAGGTGATTGTTATTAGCACCGCAGTTTTGACTAGTTTGGAATGTATATACATCTTTATCAATTATAAAGTAGTTTGGAATGTATCTAAACAGTTCAAATGAGTCCAAAAGTCCAAAGAAGATATGGGAGAGAGATATCGTTCATTATTTTTGAATTAAAAAAAAAATATAGATCACCTAAACCTATAGCGGGCCAAAGAAGATATGGGAGAGAAATAGGAAGGGAGAGCGAGATGAGACATGGGAGAGAGAGAGGAGAGAAATAGAGCCGGGAGAGCTTTCATTTTTATATTACAATATTATAGAAAAAGGAGAGAGAGAGCAGAAAGGAGAGATTAATTTTTGTACTATACATTTTTTTATAAAATTAAAATAATAATATTGATATGTATTTTTTACGGTCATTTTGAATACTCATGTATATGTTGCGGGCGCAGCCCACACACGCATCGAGCACGAGCAAAGCCCGCGGAGGCGGGCAAAACCCGTCTCGATGCCCGAGAGCATCGAGCACAGGCATAGCCGCACCCGTGCTCGATGCTCATGCGTGTGTTGCGCGCGCTTAAAATGTAATTCTGATTTAGCTCAATTTATTTTCTAAAACATTTTCATGAGGGTATAAATTCTTCCATTTACCAAATGGTTTTAAAGGAGCCAAGATATTTTTCTACAATGGTTATGACCGCCACCAGAAAAAGAAAACTAATTTTGAATATAAAAGTGAACGATAATTCATAACCACTGCGTTCACGACCGCCGTTATCGCGCCAAACGAAGCCTAAGAGTACTACTACGGGGACAAGAAAGTCGCCGAGATTATAAAAAGCTTAAAAAATTACTGTAGGGGCTTGGATGACTTATGTTCGCATCACAAGCCATATGTTTGAACGGTGTAGATACATGGGAAGAGAGCCACCAAATGGTAAACACTTCAAGTTGACGAACCCGCATTATAATGATCCTTGGTGGCGTTATATTCGTCGAGGAGGGCTATTAGATTGCCCTCCGGGGCGCTGACCGACGGCAATATAGCTCGCCGCGGTCTAGGCCTCGGCGGCTTCGGCGCAGCAGCTGCTTCCAGCGAAAGCTGGGAGCCTTCCTTCACTACGGGCAATTCTGCCCTCATCTTTGTGCTGACGGAAGTCATTCTCTCCTTCCATATTGTTCCATCCTGCCCAACATTTTCAGTTCATATATCCGTGAGTTTACATTTTTATAACATACATGCACAAAAATATCACTCTTATAAATTACAAACTCATAGGGGAAAGGTTTATGAAAAAGATCGAAGGGCGCAAACTGTAATTATGCAAACTCACATGGGAGATCTGAGTAATTAATAGTATATAAAAATATCAATGTTTTAAATATCGGATGTCAGACACATATCAGATTGTGTTTTTAAATGTCGTATGTCGGAGATATTTTAAAATATTGGATTTCCATATATTATAAATAAAATTTTTATTTAATGTATACAAACTATAATTATATGTTATAAAAATAGAAAAATAATATAACAAATAAATAAAAAATGAGTTATTTATATTATGAAATAAATTTAAATAGTATCTAAGAACAAATATTATTAATAAATACAAAATGATACATTGTAAAATATATTTAATACTATACACTAATTTTATTTTGATAACAATAAGTTTATTGCAAATTAAAAAGATTTAAAAGTTAAAAATACTTGATTTATTATAAGTTTTTTCAAACTTATAAATTTATATTAAAAATATGAAACAATCACCTAATAAATGTATTAAATATTTTCCTTTTTTTTATAATATGAAATTACAAATTTGTGAAACAATTATACAAAATTGATTGTAAGAATAAAACGTTAAAAAATTGAAATAATAAGTTTAATCGATTTAAACATACATAACATAGTATCTATAAGTGATTTAAATATATGATGTTTGTCTGCAAATATAACATAAAATAAAATAGCGGGTGATATATTTAAAAGTCCTGTCGGCTGATATATCGGAAAAGATCGGACATGTCGGCCTATATTTTACAAAAGGACATAATCTATTATTTTGAGAAAAACATATCGTTTTTCTCTAAAAAATGACATGTCGGGAGACATGTCGAACATGTCGGAGGACATTTTAAAATGCAGAATATGTTAAAACTTGGACCTGATAGAATTCATTAAAAATATATAGGTTTAATCAAACAAGAGATATCTTTTCTCTCAATCTTAAGAGAACTAAAGAATATGAGATTTAGGGTATTGGAAGGGAGGAGTTATTAGGTGACTACTAAACACAGGAGTCAGTTTAAATAAAGGACACATCACTATAATCGTTTGTGGTCACCTACGATCATGCGCGATCACTTGCCACGATAATGAAGGTTTATGTCCAGGACCCAGATTCTAGAAACTGGAACCTATTGTGCATTAGCAGTTATTAATCTAGGTATAGCCCATTAATCACAAAAATACACAATTATTAGAGGGTTTACACTTTATTCATTGGTGGAAAAAGCTCAAAAGCCCGGCAAGTATCACGTTGCCCATCTTTTTTAAACTTCGTTCCGAGAGATAGCAGGACTAGAGCTAACAGAGGCGTGAAGGTGTTGTTAGAGAGCATAGTCTGAATGCCGCATAAAGAATGGGAAGGGGGTTCCAAGAAAGAAGGATGTTAAATCTCTTTGGAGATTTCATAAAGTTGATATTTTTTGTGTGAAATAAGTTAAACTCATATGCTCGTACTCGGTTACTCCCAAGAGCAATGATGATGATATTTACTCTTGTTCCATGAATTTTGAGGTGTTTTGCATACTCATTAATGGTTAATTGTGCAACAATTGGTATTATGGCGGAGGTCAAATCAAATAAGGGCAGGTTCATAATTTTGATCAAAAATTGTGTTGGTAAAGACAATTTCACAATCCTGGTTAAAAACTGTCGGTAGAGGCAGTTTCACAGTCCTAATCAAAGACTGCATCGGTGGTGCGGCTTCACAGTTATGGACTGAGAACACTAAGGGAGCTATAAGCATTGCCATCAATGCTCAGAAGGAGATCAGTTAAACACATGCATGGAGCGACTTTACATTAAGGTGGAGAATGTTAGGTTGAATTGATAGGCAATTAAAACGTGCCGACTTTTATTCTTTTTTTCATGTGCTGGATTTTTCTTCACCCTGACCTCACGTTTCCCCTCTCCTATCAACCCTCTCTCCGTTCCCTTACAAACTGAACTCACGTTATAATCTCAAGCAAGAAGCTGAAGAAAAAGAAAGCAAGCAGGCCAAGAACCAACAGAGCAGGTTATAGGCATGAGTGTGTCACGAGCCAGATTGTGACGCACTTGCTAGTTCACTAAAAGGTGGTTCGGAGACAAACTTGATGGAGGTGGGGATACTAGGAGCATTACCTTGTCCGTCTTAGTAGGGTGTGCTTCAGAGGAGAGAGATGTCACAATCTTACAATAGGAAGAGAGACACAAATTCAACATTGAAAGCTTTCAAATACGCCGACATCACATTAATGACTAACAATAAAGACTTCCCTAACAACTAACAAACAACATATTAATGACCCAACCTAATAAACACTTCCCTGACCACTGACAACTTACGACCAACATAATTTTTTAAAAAGTACCTAAAATATAACAAAGCACGAATACCCGTAAACATCACTCCACTCTAAAATGAGTTTGCAAAGCTCAGAGAGCAACCAAATTCTTGTGCCATCTTACCCAAATCCATCTTCATCCAGGTCATCTAACTCTTAACTAAAAAAGCATTTTCGAACAATGTCCACGTGTAAAGATTTTTCGACACAATCATAACATAACCCATTCATGTTGTGTTTGGTCATTGGGTGCATGATAATATAGGGGGGGGGGGATCTTTGGGTCCACCAAATTTATTAATATCCATGATATTTGTGAAGTAGTCACCTTGGTTCAGGAGTAAACTATATTCACAAATGCAGAATACTCATAGCAAAAATCAAGCTTGACAGGTTCTTAAACTGGCATCTAACCTCAACCATTCATTGAGTCCCGTTGAGAATACCTATGAAGCACAAATACTTGAATGCAAGTGAATGGACTCGGTCTCCGTTTGGGAAGACTTATTTTCACCGGTCAAGTGGTCACGACCGCATGAACCGGATCTTAATTAAGGTCCGGTTCATGCGGTCGTGACCACTTGACCGGTGAAAATAAGTCCTCCCAAACGAAGCCTCAAACAAGTTTCCCATAAGAGAAATGCTTGGAAATGCATTTGTAAAATGCAGGAAACACATTTTAATTAAAATCTTGGAAAAAGTCGGAATCGCTTGATACACAATTTCATCTATTTAGGTTAGGTTATATTGGACTACCTCTTAAACTCAAACTTGTACATCAGAGGAGGTCCTTGTGACTTGGACCGGCCGGCCCGACTCAGACGCGACGTGGCTGCCCCGGGATGATTTCCGCCGCTAGTTTCCCGACTACTGCCTTGAGAACAAGACACATTTTTCCGATGGCGGCATTGTTACGGAGCTACATGACGACGAGCCTCCTTGGAAAGTTTACACGCGTCGGGTGCGTATATCGGATGGCCCCACCATTCCGGCGGAATATAATTAATAATTTATTGGTTGCCTCATTTGCTTAAGACGTTATTTATTACTTTGTTACTTGAGACATTTTAGGTAATTCCGTATTTCCTAATTTCAGAATTTTCTTTTGTATTTGCTCCTCATCGCTATAAGAGAACGCGTAAGCCCTGCATTATTTTCATCAAGGAATGAATGTGTGTTTTCTCTTTCTCCTCTAAACCCTAATCCCTCCTTTCTTCCTCTCTCTATCTTTCTCTCTCACCAGTTCTCCTTCCCCCTTGCCGACCAAATTTCCCGCCCCCTCCCTGGGTTCGTACCAGTAAGTGAATCAGGACATTACATATATAATGTTGTCATGTTCCGTATTCCTTCCACCTAATAGGTGGAAACATGTGACAAACAAAATGTAAGTAAATGTAGAAAAACAGAAATGACCAATGGATTGTAAAATTTCCAGGTGATCTAATACTCACGTTTAGTATGGATTGCTCGGGCATAGGGCATCGCACAGGCTGATCATAGTTGTGAGGCTCTATTGGACACTCAACTGTTTTAAACTCTACCGCCACTTCATATCCATGGCTTGTGGAAATGGAAGTTGGAATAGCCACCTCCAAGTTTTGTGGTCTCTGTGTGGCATCCTGGAAGTTTAAAGTACACATATACAAAATTAAAAGGGTGCTAAAAGCATAATCTCCACTACAGTAATAAGAAGATACTGAAGATGATTAATGCAAAATGCAAATACATAATTAATAAATATTGTGAAAAATATGGAACAAAACAGTGCGTTTTTTTGTTTCTTTATTTGTGGTAGCTTTACTCTCGAATGTTCTGCTAGCCAAGCTCTAAGCAAGATTTTCTTGTTAGAATAGTGAATTTCATCTTCAGGATGCAAAATTCCCAATGGACCATGCCCAAGGTCACCAACCATTAAATTCCCAAAATCATATCACATCCTCCCAATGGCAGAATTAACTCTACAACCATTGTAAATGAGGGAATTATTTCACCTTACATTCTAATTGTGTTGCTTTTTCAACAAGAAAAGTGTGTATTACCAGTATTGATAAGAATGCACAAAGACTTGCCATTATGAAAGCTTGTGACTGTCATTGTGTGATAATCATTGACGCTAGTACTAGTATGCACTGAGATAAAGGGATTCGTCAATGGTTCAATATGTGATGTTGCATTCTTTGGAATTGTGTCTTCAAATTGTTGCTCTTCTACTTCAATATCTTATAATTCAATGTCTAACACAGTGTGGTTTTCAAACCCCACCTAGGGGGGCGCATGAGTCAAGCTCAAGCCGAGCTTAGCAAATTTACAAGCTTGAGAACGAACTAACCATTGCGAGATGGACAAGTTCATTTTGCATGGCTAAAGCCCGAGCTGCACATGGCCCGTATTTTCTTTATATTTCTAATTTTAAAAAAGTTCAAAGAAAAAACTCACAAGCCGACTCATAAGCTCATGAATAAGAACATGTGATCTTGAGCTCAAGTCAGGCTCTTATCGAGCCGGCTCATCGACCTCACAAGCCAGCTCAACTCAACTTACACCTCTACCCCCACCACAATGTTCATGTGTGAACTTATCATCGCATCAAAAACATAATCTCATAGTTCTCTTCTCCTCCATCTCAGTGGAAGTAAGGCGACATGAACCATTAAATGAAGGTTGTAAATTCCCTGTATTGTTTGCTATGTTATTCAACTGCTTCCATGGATTGGAACAGACTAGAGAGCATTGTTGTTCTATGATCCCGGTGGTAAGAATTTGGGTCGATTTTGAGAATAAAAATCACTCATTGGGATTAAATTTCTTTTGAAGGGAATTTGTCATAAGCAATCGCACTGCTGAATTAGCACTATTAGAAATAAGCTAATGCCATATCATCAATTAAATGTATCATATTCATTAGTTTATCAACTAATCTAAATACGATTCCATTGTCAGTGTTGACACACTCTTTAAATCACTCATTGGGTCATCAGAAAAAGATGTCCCAAACCGAGTATTGATTGTCCAAATACACTTATCCTACAATGTCCATGTCTGTGATAATTTGGATTTGAGGTACACCTGATGCCAAGCACGAGTTTTACACTCTAAATGGAAATAACTAACTTCTCTTCCATATTTTAACGTATATACTATCTCAAAAAAAGTTGTTCCCATATATATAACCGCTCTTTCATTGTATCCATAACCAAGCATGGAAATTTTACCTATGGTTGTTGACATTTGATAAGTGGATAAGTAAATATTCGTAGATGGACAAAATGATGAACATGGGTCTATTTTTCGTGATGACCAGCAGTAATTGTTTTCGTCATGTTTTGTAACTCATTGATGGCATGCATTTGTTAAGTATTCATGTCTTGCATAAGCATTGAATTGCTTGACTACTTCCTTTCCATGATCTTGGAATATTGCACCCGATTAGATGGTTGGATTGATGCTCTGATACCACAAATAGTGTTCTACCTTCTAATTGCTACGCCAAAAACTTCCCTAAGAGCGTATCTAAACGTACCATGAATAGGAAGAAGTAGAGCTCCCGTTGGAGATTTCCCAGAGAAAAATAATATTGAAAAAGAGGAAAGTAACATAACTCAAGTGTTCGATGAAAAACACATTGTTCATGTACATTTTTTTAAAGCAAATTCATCGTAACAATAAGATTACTTCCTAACTAATTAACCATCTAATTGATATTCCCGCTATGTTTGAATTATTGTTTAATACTTAAGATGGTTCATATAATGTTGGCGGAAGTCAGGAAGTACAACAATGAAGCAGTAACAAGCTTTCATGGCGGCAGGTCATAGTTCAAAAAGGAAGATGGGGCGTTTGGAGTCAGCTTCTATGTAGCTTCGTCAGCAGCGAAGCTTCAAGGTAGTAAATTAAAACTCTCTTAGGAACGATGAAAGGAAGCAGAGCGACTGGATATTCCTATTGTAGTGAAATGAAGAACAAAAAGATGATAACAAATTGTGTCAATTGTAAGTAGGGGTGTGTTACAACGCCACTACGCTTCTCGGGACGACAGTATGTTCGTAGGTGCAAGGAGTCGACAAGCGGCGACGGGGTTGAACCATCTGGTTCAGCCCCCTCTCATTGAACCGGCCGGCCGGGGCTAAACCAACGGATTCAGCCCCTTTTGGAGGGGCTGGCCGGCCCCTGGGCTATTCTCTTCGGTGGATCAGGCAAGATTATTTCAAGGTATCTCTCTTTCCTCTCCTCCTCAAACCCTAATTTTCTAGTTTCTTCCCTAGATCTCTCTCTCTCCCTCTTCTTCTTCCTATCATTTGGTATCAGAGGCACTTTTTTCCACCATGGTGACGCCACGAACACAAGAGGAAATCGGCCGCTTGGAAACCCTAGAAGAAAATCTGACGGGGTTGACGGATTCGGTGGCCGCCATCGAGAAAAACGTGAAAACATCCACGCAATGATTAGAAGAGTGGATCGACATCCGAATGGAGGAGATCATGGCGTTGTTAACGCAAAATCTGAAGGGTAAGGCCGTGACGGAAGAGGATCCGGGCAGATCTACCACCGCACGAGTCTATCCGCACCGGATCGGCTCAAACGGAGTCCCGATCGGGACAAGCAGAGGCACGGGGTTCGTCGCGGGCTCGGGATCGACCCAGAACAACGGGTTCGGCGCGGGGGGCTCCAGCGCAGGCGGGACGACATCCGGCGGGGTCGGCGCAGGCGGCTTGGGCTCTAGAGGGATCGGAGCAGGTGGAAACGGACCGAGGGGGTTTGGCACGGGCGGTGGTGGCTCCGGCGGTGGCAATGCAGCAGGCTGGGGTCCCGGCGGGTTCGGTACCGCTGGTTTCGGCACCAGAGGGAGCGGCGAAGGTGGTTTTGGCCCTAGGGGCGGCGGTTGACCGTTTCCCCAATATGGCGCGGGGGAGGGCGTGTTACCCCCTCTGACAAGAGGCGGCATGCAGTGGTGGGGGGGGGGGGAGCTCCAGCGGCGGGGCCGTTTCGACATGCCTTTTGAACCTGGGGAACCAAGAAGACCGGCGGAGTATGGACAGGAGGCAGGGCGGCGTGTACAAGTCGGACACCGGCCGTACATGCCGCCAAAATTGACGCGGATGAATTTTCCCAAGTTCAATGGCGGAGATGCCCTGGAGTGGCTGCAAAAGGTGGAACTGTTTTCAACTACTAGGAGATTCCCGAGGGGCAATGAGTGCAGTTTGCCTTTTTTCATTTAGAGGATGATGCTTTCCAATGGGTGCAGTGGTTCCTGAGAGGCAAGGACTACGTACCCTGGACCGACTTTGTGGATGGATTCACCGCTCGTTTTGGAGCTCTCAAGTACGAATACTTTGAGGCGCTATTACAGAAGCTGCAGCAGAAGGGTACGGTGATGGAGTATCGAACTGAGTTTGAAAAGCTGGCTAACCAAGTGCAGTGGGAGGAGAAAACACTACTCAGTTGTTTTGTATCCGGACTCAAGGATTATTTGCGGGATGAGATCCAGTCATACATGCCCCGCAGCTTGAACCATGCGATCAGTTTAGCTCGGATACAGGAGGAACGCTACAACCGGCAACGCTACCGCAGCCCAAACCGTTCTACTACCACTACACCAGGGGCGAAGAGGGACTCTCAGGGACCGGGCAAGCCGGTTGTCACTCGACTGACTTGGTCAGAACTTCAGGCGCGGAAGGAAAAAGGATTGTGCTATAATTGTGATGAAAAATTCGCTCCCGGGCACAAATGTCAAAAGATACAGGTCTTTATGCTACGGGAGGAAACGGAGGAAGAGGACACACCCGCCTCAGAGTGGGAAGGAGACTTGGATCTCACTGAGTTCAGCGTGTCCCTTCAAGCGATGGAGGGATGTAATGCACCACTCACTATGAGGATGGTCGGGCGAGTCCGCCAGGAGAAGGTGACTATCTTGGTCGACAGCGGGAGTATGCACAACTTCATCCACACGGAAGTGGCGCAGAGGGTGGGACACAAGATTGACCAAGCTGCTGCTTTTCACGTCATGGTGGTAGATGAGAGCAAACTCCAGTGCGAAGGGGTCATGAAAGGCGTGGAACTAAAGATACAGGGGTACTCGGGACGCACAGACGTCTATCTTCTACCCATCAGAGGGTCGGATATGGTGCTTGGGGTGCAGTGGATACAACAACTACGGAGGGTGACCTTTGATTGGGAACGAATGACCATAGAGTTCCTCCAGCAGGGGATGCAATACTGCCTGGGTGGCCTCAAATCTTCCCCGCTGAAGGAGATATCCCTCCGCAGTCTGCAGCAATTGGGGGAGCAGGGCAGCATGATGGAGATGATTATGGCGATTACGGAGACCCCCGAGGCATCTCCCGCAGTTCCCGAGCAGATGCAGGTGCTGCTCGCTCAGTATGTTGATATATTCCAGACACCGAAGGCACTCCCACCATCGCGGTTCCGTGATCACCAGATTCAGTTGAAGACCGGTACGGAGCCCATCAATATTCGTTCGTACCGGCACCCATATAGTCAAAAGGCCGAGATCGAGAGTAGCATTCGGGAAATGATCACAGCGGGACTCATTCGCCCTAGTACCAGTACGTTCTCGTCCCCCATAATCTTGGTCAAGAAGAAGGATGGCTCGTGGCGCTTCTGCGTGGACTACCGCGGCCTCAATAGTTCTACCGTCAAAGACAAGTTACCGATACCGCTAATTGATGAACTGCTGGATGAACTACACGGTGCTTCCCGTTTCACCAAACTCGACCTCAGGTCGGGTTACCCCCAAATACGCATGCATGAAGAGGATGTCCACAAGACCGCTTTCCGCACACATGACGGGCATTATGAGTTTCTGGTAATGCCGTTCGGGCTCACCAACGCCGCCTCCACATTCCAGGCCGTCATGAACGAGATATTCCTCCCCCTTCTCCGCTAGTTTGTGCTGATATTTTTGATGATATTCTGATCTACAGTGCCAGCTGAGAGAAACATTTACGCCATGTGGAGCAGGTCTTCGCCATTCTTCGCCAACACCAACTGTACGCCAAGCAGTCCAAATGCTCTTTCGGGCAGGAGTAGGT
This sequence comes from Platanthera guangdongensis, assembly GCA_039583875.1. NCBI lineage: Eukaryota > Viridiplantae > Streptophyta > Magnoliopsida > Asparagales > Orchidaceae > Platanthera > Platanthera guangdongensis. Next base: position 33,057,604 of record CM077152.1, on the reverse strand, counting down.
CGAGTACTTGGGCCATTTGGTGTCCGCCGACGGCGTCAAGGCGGACCCTCAAAAGATCGACAACATGTTATCCTGGCCGCGGCCTCAGACTATACGAGCTTTGAGGGGTTTCTTGGGCCTCACAGGCTACTACCGCCGCTTTGTGAAAGACTATGGCAAGATTGCCCGACCTCTCACCCAGTTGTTACAAAAATATGTCTTTGTTTGGCAGGACGAGGCAGAGGCAGCGTTCCAGGCACTTAAGGGGGCCATGACGTCGACACCAGTCCTGACGCTCCCAGATTTCACCAAGGAATTTGTGCTGGAAACTGACGCCTCCGGGGTGGGCATTGGTGCGGTGTTGATGCAAGAGGGCCGGCCCCGAGCGTTCTACAGCAAGGCTCTGGCCCCTTGCACGCTGGGATTGTCCACATATGAGAAGGAGATGCTGACTATCATCCATGCGGTGACTGTGTGGCGGCCGTACCTCCTTCTAGGTCGGTATTTTATGATTCGCACCAACCACCAGAGCTTGAAGCATTTCTTGGACCAACAGGTTTCTTCCCCTATTCAACAAAAGTGTGTGACCAAGCTTTGGGGTTATGATTATGAGATTTCCTATCGGAGCGACAAAGATAACATGGTGGCTGACGCTCTCTCTCGTATTCCTGAGGGCACAGTTGCTCATATCTCGGGGACACTAGTGGACTCCTTGGATGATATACAGGAGGAGGTGTTGTGAACTATTGATTTACGAACCATGGTGGAAGCTTTACAGTGCGGCGAGACCGTGGCCTCCGGATATCATCTTCAGAATGGCCGCCTCTACCATCATGGACGCGTGGTTCTTCCTCCAGACTCGGCATGGAAAACTGTGATGATGCACGAGTTTCATTCTTCCCCGACAGGCGGCCACGCGGGAGTGCTCCGGACCCTTCAGCGGGCACGAGCAAATGTTTTTTGGCTCGGCATGCACCGTGACATATAGCAGTTCGTGCGGCAGTGTGAGACTTGTCAACATCAGAATTACGAGACGACCTCGCCAGCAGGGCTGTTGGTGACGTCGAGGCTACGCTTCGACGGTACATAGTATGAAGGCTCCCCTTTCGGGCAGCCTCGATCCCCCCCATGTATTACTCTAATCCCCCCTCGGTCTCCTACATCCGCTCGATCCACACATCGATCTTCCTCTCCGGTTCCAGTCACCTCTATTCGCACCGGCCTCTACTGCTCTCCTGCTCCTCTAACTCTTCTCATTTCCAAGAGTACCTCCCCCCTGTCTCCCTTCCTGTGGATTTCTCCTCCTCCCAGCTCCTGCTCCTGCTCTTCCTCTCTCCCGGCCTCTACCTCTCCCTCGGTCGATTGTCATAGCTTGTTGCGGCGGGGGTAGGGGTGGTCTATGACCGTACCCCCACCCTTGCTGGTGAAATCTTCCAGGTCCTCCCGGTTGGTTCCTTCCCCCCTGGGGAAATCCTCTCCCTTGCCCCTGGACAGGGCCTCCCTGTTCCCTCCATCCCAACTCCTGATACGTCGGCGCCCTCAGCTCTTCCCTTTTCCTCAGCTCCTGTTGTCTCCCTCCTGATTCTCTCGATTCCACCTCCGTTAGCCTTGCTAGCTTCTTGGCAAAAGCTGGATTCGCCGCCTCCATTGCTATTTCCTTCGCAGCCTTCTCCATCAACCCCTCAAAAGACAGCGGCGCCTTCCGGGTGAGGCTCATCTTGAAGAAGCCCTCCCGTAGCCCCACGGTAAAGGCCATCTGGAGGGCGAATCCGGGCACCTCCTGGATATCCAAGATCTCCTCCTGAAATCTGTCTACATACTGAGCTAGGGACTCGTCCGCCCTCTGCTTAATCAAAAAGATTGACTCCGGGTTCTTCTTCCTCTTCTTCGAAGTCGAGAATCGTAGCTGAAAACTCCTGCTCAGATCCTCGAAGCAGTATATCGAGCCTGTTGGGAGCTGGTGAAACCAGTCCCTAGCCTTGTCCTTCAGAGTGATGGCAAAAAGACGTCACTTGAACGCGTCCGTCATTGGCCTGATCGAGATCGCGTCCTCAAACCACTGCAAGTGATGGATGAGATCATCTTTCCCCACATAATAATTCATCTCGAGCTCCCGGAACCCTTCCGGGACGGGAGCCGACAGGATCAACTCGCAAAAAGGCGACCCTCTCGCCACTGGTTTCGCCGCCCCTACTCGCGCGACGACCTCTCCTGGTGAGACGGCGCTCGCAGGGCTGGGGAACAACTCCCTTCCCGCTATGTCTCGCCCGCCTCCTTTCACCATCAGTTCCTTCCCCGGTCGCCTCCCCGTGGCATCTTCTCCCACTCGCGCCGAGACGAGCTCTTCTTACGACGCGAGAGCAGGCACCTGAGGTAGTGGGGTTGAAAGATCCCCCTGTCGCGAGATCCCTTGCAGAAAGTCCATGATGCCTTTGATTGACGTCGTGAACTCTTCCCTTCCAATGAATCCTCCCGGGTTATCCGACCCATCTCCGTCTCCTTCTCCGTGACCTCCCGCCATGTGGTTGCTCAAGATTCTTCTCTGAGGGCTGCGGTCCACGCTCACCGCACCAAAAATGTTGGAACCAGCTACCCGATCCCGCCTATAGTTCGGACCAGAGGTTGCAGCCCACACCTACTCCTCTTGAACCACCCTCCCGACGTGATCCCGCCTATAGTTCGAACCAGAGGTTGCAGCCCACACCTACTCCTCTTGAACCACCCTCCCGACGTGAGTCGCAGACCTAGAAACAGGCCGAGGGGTCTCAGTTCGGAGGTCTCACCTCTTACCCGGAAGAAACTGAAGTCCTTCCCCTCCCTAGCCAATGCTGAGCTAGATGCCTGTGAGAAAGAATATGAAAAAGTTCAACAACCAATTTCAGGCACCTTGTAGGTCTATTTATAGGCCTCTGAGTTTGATCTGCAAATATCCATACTGAACCGACCTGAAATTACCAAAATACCATGGGTCGGGTCTGCCAACAGCCAAACTTTGATGTCCTGAAGAGCTATATACAGACCACCCGGGGTAGAAGTGTAAAATTACCTGGAGCAGAAGAGTAAAATACCCCTTAGGGGTAAAAAGATAAAAACATCCTTCCTCCTATGCGGCGAGTGGAAAGTGACTGGCGGGCGAGACGATCCCATCTGTTCGTCTCGCCGGCCTCTCACCCCATAAGCCATCTCGCCTTCTAGGGCCAAGCTCGCGACCCCAAGGGCGTATCGCCTTCTGCAGAGAACCCTCGTCTCGCCCCCTGTGACTCGGTCCCACCCGCCTATCAAGTACCTCTCTCCAGCTTCTCCAGGTCACAGCTGCTGAAAAGGCCTCCCGCGAGCCCAAGGTTGCACACATTCAACACCCCCCTTATAGTGGTCTGATTTGAGTTAAAACCCTAGATGGATCACCGTAGGCAAATGTAGTGATCCCGCTGACCGAAATTGCAATGGTTCGCCGGTAAAGGCCTAAGGGGGTGGCTGGAGGAAAGGAGAGAGATGAAAGGCCGCGAGGTGGCCGGATGGGGAGGAGAAAACAGGAGAGGAAGAGGGAGATGAACAAGAAAATACTTAATATTTTCATAATTAAAAACATACAATAGCCCAACAATTATTTATAAAGACAAAACACACATAGTCGTTACTATTGTAACGTTACAACGCTTATTTAATAAAAACGATTTGGACCGTCGGGTCGCCATCGGAAAAATGAGGGCAAGTAACATCCAAATTACTAGATCGTTCAGAAACTACCTGGGCTTTGTTGCCAATGGGGGGCGATCCAAGTATTCCATTTGATGATTGTGCGGGAAATAGGTAGGGAGTTCGTCGGTCATTGTGAAGCTCGTCCACGCTGGGAAAAACGACACTGGGCCCCTTCCCGATTGCCTTTTGTAAACTGTCAAATTGTAGCATCATGTCATGCCGTAGCGCCGCCATTTGGTCAGCTAACTGGTCGACTGAGTCTTCCTTAGAGGCCATAATTTGGCGGGCCAACATATTTTCCTTTGTTTGCAGTTCATTTGTAAATTGTTGCTGGAATTGTTGTTGGAATTGTTGTGTTTGCCGTGTCATTTTCATGATCAGGCGCTGGTGGATGTCTTCCATTTGGGCTAAGTTGTTAGCCTGTTCGGCCTGAAGTGTCGCCTTAAAGTCGGCGATGGAACGAAACCCTTCGCCCATCCCGAAGCAACGGGATCAAAGGGATCTCAACGAGAGCACCAAATGTAGTGATCCAGTTGACCAGAATTGCAATGGTTCGCCGGGAAAGGCCTAATGGGGGTGCCCGGAGGAAAGGAGAGAGATGAAAGGTCGCGAGGTGGCCGGATGGAGAGGAGAAGACAGGAGAGGAAGAGGAAGACTCGCCGGGAAAGGCCTAAGGGGGGTGGCCGGAGGAAAAAACGACACTGGGCCCCTTCCCGATTGCCTTATGTAAACTGTCAAATTGTAGCATCATGTCATGCCGTAGCGCCGCCATTTGGTCAGCTAACTGGTCGGCTGAGTCTTCTTTAGAGGTCATAATTTGGCGGGCCAACATATTTTCCTTTGTCTGCAATTCATTTGTAAATTGTTGCTGGAGTTGTTGCGTTTGCTGTGTCATCTCCACGATCAGGCGCTGGTGGATGTCTTCCATTTGGGTTGAACGGTTGGCTTGTTCGGCCAGAAGTGCCGCCTTAAAGTCGGTGATGGAACGAAGTCCTTCGCCCATCCTGAAGCAATGGGATCAAATGGATCTCAATGAGAGCACTAAATGTAGTGATCCCGTTGACCGAAATTGCAATGGTACGCCGGGAAAGACCTAAGGGGGGTGGCCAAGGAAAAGGAGAGAGATGAAAGGCCGCGAGGTGGCCGGATGGGGAGGAGAAGACAAGAGAAGAAGAGGGAGATGAACAGGAAAACACTTAATACTTTCTTAATTAAAAACATACAATAGTCCAACAGTTATTTATAAAGACAAAACACACCGCCGTTACTATTGTAACGTTACAACGCTTATTTAATAAAAACAATCCGGACCGTTGGAAGTATCCCGTGGTTGATAAGTTTTCTGGAGGTTGACTTGGTCAATGATGATTCCTGGTTCTTGGATTCCCCGGTGATGTGGATCCGCTGATGGTGGGTTTGGAAAGAGTGGTTGCCGGCTGTCATGCTGACGACCACCGTTGATTGATGCCAGAATATCTGAGACCGTTGGATTGAGTCCCTTAACAGCAAATCCAGATGTAAGAACATGATTAAATCTGATCCAGATCATCCAGATCATGTATACATTGAATGAAGCTAATATTAATGCAGGGTGTAGGAAAAGCTCTACTTATTAAAGTAGGAACTCAAACCAAGGAAATAGCATTCTCGACAGTGACAAGAGGATGAAAATAATGGAAGTAATTGACAACACCAAGAAACAAAAAGATTTACTCCAATTTATTAAGGAAAAGATTCACCAGCAACTCCAAACATATTCTCACTGCTAGAAAACCCTATTCCAAGCAATCAAAACTATTTGAACATAGCTTTAACTGAAGTGCGCCATCAGACAGGATTACAAATCATATTAAGCATGTAAGATCCGATTTGGATCATCCAAAACCCATTCATTCAATGAATAGAACGAGTGCTAATACCAACAAGATCAAACTAACATCAAATCGAAAAACAAACAAAATCAAAAAAAGCTTTCTATGCCCTAAAACAGATCCTGCTATTAACGATCCCGCTGAGTGTAAGAAAATAAAGAAAATCTCCTGTAATTAACCACAATATCTTTCTGGAATCGGAATCAAGTTATTCGGATATTCAGATAATACCGCACACAGATTTTCTAAGAATCAGGGCATAGTCCTAGAGAGAGAAACAGCAAATTCTTACAGCAGTGCTCTGAGTCCTTCTGTGCCTGCTTCTTGAAGAGAAGCGAGAGAAGATCCCCGCCATGATTTTCTCGTAATTCTGTCTTCTGCAGCCTCTCCAAGCTTAAAACCTAATCAGTTCGGTGAATGAGACTGCGAAGAGAAGCAGGTGACCTTAACCACTCCCGTAGCTTCAAGTAACGTAGAGAGTGCTTCGCTACAGCGAATGAGAAGGCCGGAAACTTATCATCCTCCTTATAGTCTGGCAACAGAGGGAATTCAACATTTTACCCTTGGGTCGACCTTTGCTTTGAATGCAAAGTTAGGGGGTATAATGGTCATTTGATTTGTATCCAACAAAATGTGTGCCATACATTTTTTTTAGGCCATTGTTATATATAGACCAGGTACGACTATATACAAACCCAAAATTTAGTGTTTTTTTTTCTTACTATATACAAACCAAATAATTATCTCTTCCCCCCCAAAAAATCACTTTCTTATTTCACCGCACTCGTATGTTGCCCTAGCTGAGAAACTCCTTGGACGCAGCAACTGATCAGAACCGTTCCCCCAATCGTCTTCCTGCTCCTCACCTCCCTCCTCGCCGCCGCCTCTCTATCCTCCGACACCTTATTCTTCTCTTGCTCCGACGCCGCCGACAACTTCACATCCCCAAGCCCCTAGGCCTCCAACCTCGTCAGCCTCATCTCCCGCAGTCTACTCCGCCTACCTCACCGCCGCCGCCGCCCTCAACACCAGCTGCCCGGGAAACAAATCTGTCTCCGTCCGCAACGTCTACTGTGTGCTCCGGTACGCCGATCATGCCATCGCGTCGGTGCTCGAATATCCGAGGTTTTCCAGCGTGCCTTCTCCGGAAAATGCCTCGAATCCGGCATTGTTCGGCTAGCAGCTTGGGAGCATGCTGTCGAGCATCCTGCTGGTGTCGTCGAGCAGCCCCGGGGGGCGTGAATCGGGTGGATGCGAGGATGAATTACACGGTGTACGGGTTCGCGTGGTGCACGACGGATCTGTTGTCGGAGAATTGCTACCAGTGCTTGGACCATGCGCTGATGAGTTATACGGGTTGCTGCGATTATAGCTTAGGGGGAGGAGCCATTACCATTAACTGCATCGTCAGCTACAACATTTTGCCATATTTCAACAATTCTTTGATTCAAAATGCTTCAGTTATTTGTCCTCAGCCTACTCAATTTAAAACTGATAAGAGATGAACATTGCGGCACGTCCGAGCTCATTTATTAAATTTGATTTTTTTAAAAAAAATTTCATTGGACTGCATATAACAATTTAGTCTACATATAGCCGGTTTTGAATTAATATGGTTTGTATATAACCATGGTTTGTCTATAACCAAACATGGTCTATATATAACAATGGCCTTTTTTTATGGGTGCTGGACTAGAAAATTTTACGTGAGTTACTCTCACCTAAAATTAGGTGGGAGAATAAATAGCAAAATTTGTAAGTGGATCCCGTCTCTTTTCTCCTTCAAAAAATTTCTTGCACCCCCGATCTCTCATCTCCCTCCCGGCGAAACCCTAAGGCCGCATCCTCCCCCTTCCACGGCGAACCCCGGCTTCCTCCTCCCACGACAATCCCCGACCTCCTCCTCCCACGGCAAAAACCCGGCCTCCTCCTCCCGCGACCAAACCCCGACGACCTCCTCCCGCGGCGAAACCCCGGCTCCTACTTCTCCCGCAATGAAAACCCTGCCTCCTCCTCCAGCGGTGAAACCTCGGCCTCCTCCTCCTCCTCCTCCTCCTCCGACAACGAAACCTCGACCTCCCAGTATTTTGGCGAAATACTGAGAGTTCTGATAGTATTTGACCAAATATCATCAGAACTCTCAGTATTTTACAAAAATACTATTAGAAGTCTCAGCATTTCACCAAAATACTGTCAATATATTGTTCAATATTGTGCACAATACAATTCATAAATTAGATATTTTATATCATAATAAATATAATAGAAAGGAGAAAATGTTAATACGATTACATAATGTAACATTATACCGTTTTGATAGATTGCAATGTGTTTATTATTGATTTTTTTGTCACAATACTGTCATAATATACAATATTTGATCAAATACTATCAGAACTCTCAGTATTTCACCAAAATACTGGGAGGCTGGGGTTTCGTCGTTGGTGGAGCAGGAGGTCGGGGTTTCACCGCGGGAGGAGCAGGGGGTCTCACAGCGGGAATAAATACTACCAATAGAAGTGGAGCAGGGAGGGTCTCGCTGCGAGAGTAGGAGGGAAGGTCGTCGCGGAAGGAGGAGGGGTGTCACCGCGGGATAAGGAAGGGGAAGGCCGTCGATGGAGGAGGAGGGGTGTCGTCGCGGGAGGAGGGAGGAATGCCGTTGCTGGAGGAGGGGGTGTCGTCGCTGGGAGCCGCCGCTGGAGGGTAGAATTTCAGGCCTGAATATCCCGCCCAATTTTTGGAAGGATTGGAGAGTGGGGTCTAAATTTTGCTATTTATTCTCCCACCTAGATCTAGGTGGGAGTAACTCACCTAAAATTTTCTCGTTATGGATAGTGACGGATCTAGAAAATTAATAACGGGGGTACACAATTTTTTTTGAATGCGTCACTGGTTTCTAAAAATTTTAACATGTAGGCTACTCATCAACTTCCTTCAATTTTTTTTGAATGTTTTCATCTTATCGGAGTTGTTTCTCCCTAATCTGACAACCGTTTTTGACGTATAAGTACTCAAAATTCATTATCTCGACGAGAGAAATCTAAATACACTAAATATTTTGAAAAATAATGAGGGGGAGGGGGCAATGTCCCTCAGGCGCGCCTTTGAATCCGCCCTGGTTATGGACAAATCAAATTTGACTAATAACAACTCTAGGATAATAGCGGATCCGGATCCTCTGGAGTTCGTGCGGGAACTCCAGGGTGGAGTTCAATCCAATGGCGCAAAACCCACACACTCCTTCAATCCAACGGTTGGACTTCTCGCGCGCTAAAAGACAAAAAAAAAAGAAAAGTTAAAATATAAAAAAAATGTAAAATACTCGCCCGTTCGATTTCAATCGTACGCGCGAGATCGTGCGAAATCCACCCTGGAGTTCCCGCACGAACTCCAGAGGATCCGGATTCGATAATAGCATACCAAAAATATTAATGCCAGATCAAAATTTTTAATGTCAAATTAAATTATCACTTACATATCTGCAATTATGGAGTTGTATGAAACTAAAATTTCGAACAATCATTATCACGAACAGTTTGTCTCCCTCCTTCAGATTCCCGCACTTGTGCGTACGCTTCCATAAGAGCGTTGTTGACTGAAATTAGATCTGTTGGAAATTCCAATTTCACAATGAGTGGAGTTGCTGACCTTGTGAAACGCATGAGCCAGAGATCATCGTGTTCCAGAGGACCAAATCTCGCTCATTTACTTCACAATTTCTTGGCGTCGAGAATACTACAGCATTTGGAGTGAAGATCAATCAGCCCGCCGTCAACATGTGAATTCTTCTCAAAAGCAGTATTGATCAGAAAAAAATGGAACTGCTCTCCTCCGGGAAGGTTCTTCACCGTTGTGAATGTGGTTAGCACGCTTGCAAGCGTATACATGTTGACCGCGAACCCTCACCTGACCATATTGTGAAAAAAGCTATGAGCTTTCAGGCCTTCATGGTGCAGAAATGGCAGAGCAGCATCTTCCCTTTCCAATCGTCATGGGGGAGGAAGAAATGGGCGGCGGCTAAGGTTTGAGGAGGCCGATTGCTTTACAAAATCAGGATGGGTTTACAAAATTTGGATCGTAGAATCGTAAGATCCTATGATCTGGATCGCGATCCTGACAACCTTGGGACTAGGGCTTTCCATGGAGGAGAAAAACGGGCTGCCAGTAGTGGATATGAGGGGGGAGAAAAAAAAATTAGGCTCAGACAGAAAAATTCGCGCTCAGACGAAAATATTCTAATATTGAGCGGAACATTAGAATTAATAATTTCAATTCTCATGACAGAATTCCTGCATTTAGCTGAACGACAGAATTGAAATTGACTTCAATTCCAATTTCTGCGGGAAATGGAATTGAAGTCAATTTCAATTCCTGCATTTCAATTCCTGCATTTCAATTCTTGCGAAACGAACTGAGCCTAAGTGTTTTTTTTTAGAAAAGTTGATTTGTCAATAGTTGGAATTGGGCTGCCCATATAATCAGTCTTTCTTAAAACTTATCATTCTATTTATAGTCTGACAACAAAGGTAATTTAACATTTTACCCCTGGGTTGACTTTTGCTTTGAATGCGAAGGCAGGGGTATAATGGTCACTTGGTCTTGTGTTGAATAGGTTTTTATTGGCCAATTCTTTCTCTCATTGCTTTTGTTTATAGTTTACACTAGTATTTGATGTTTTGAGTGACAATATTATGGAGTGAATGTAGTGATAGTGGGCTTGATTTGTTTTAATATGTGATAAGTTATTTTAAGTATAGCAAATTAAGGCTCTGTTTGTGAGGACTTATTTTCACCGGTCAAGCGGTCACAACCGCGTGAACCTGACCTTAATTATGGTCCGGTTCATGCGGTCACGACCGCTTGATCGGTGAAAATAAGTACTCTCAAACGAAACCTAAGTCATAGCTATTTTAGGCACAACTGAATAGATATAACATCTAGTTCCCTATTCTAGTACTTTTTTGTATAGTGTATATATGACACACACATATCTACTTCGATGAACATCAATGAAATAGAGCAATTTCACAATTTTGTGGAACAATGATTTGAAATTGCACATTACTTAGGATTTCAATCATCATAAGTTGGAGGAGTTACCGCAATGTCGCTCTGGACAATGCATTCGTTTTCGGATAGCGAAATGTTCTTTCTCATCAAATACATGTTGTCTTTCTCGTTGTATTCAGAACATGATCCACTGGAATCATCAAATGAAGTATCATTCCAAGTCTACGTCCTCAACACCTTTTTATTCTTTTTTTCGTGTCTTTTCTCTTTTTGTTCTTTCAAATACGTTGGTAACTTGATTCGAATATGTCCAATCCTTCTACAATGATAGCATTCCAGTGGTTCTCCACGTTCTTCATAAGATACTTGTTCTCCAACGTCCTCCAAAAGTTTCCCGCACATGCCTCTAAATAACAGTATATTCGATTTTCTGAGTCAGACAATTTCTGATCAACCCGCAAGCACTCTGGTTCATCTTCGACCAAGCTTTCTCAGTCATCCCATCAGGACATTCATCATTATCAAGAATGTCCTCTAAATTCAGAGAGCAAAGCACATCCACCATTTCACATCACCACATGCCAACGTTGCCCTTTACATTGAATTTAGTAACATCAATTTTCACCGAATGTGAACCCGTATGATGAATCGTTGGTTCTGCAGCATCAGAGTCTCCTATATTTCAGGACAATAATAACAAAAAAAATTCAAACAACACAATGCCCGAGCCAAAGGAGACTAGAGTGAGAACCTTTTTTTAGGCAACTGTTAAAGGCAAACCCATTTTCGCTAGTCGCAAACCAAAATACGAAAAAACCAATTTTTTTGAATTTTCTGTTGCGCAAACCAAACTGTTAAGTACAAACCAAAAACACTAACCACAAACCAAAATCAGAAATCAAAATATCACACAGTTTAGGCTTAAATAACATGTATTTTAAGCAACAACAAAACATAATAAGTCTCTTGTTTCTTCCTCCAGGTAACCGTGACATATCGACCTCAATGCAAACCTGCGAGCATTAAGAAATTTTTTTCCAATATTAAGTAATAAAAGTTATACTAATGAGAGGGATTAACAATTTATATACAAAAATATGCTTCCATGTTATTGCATCCGATACGGTGCAAAAGGTGATCAAAATCCTTCCGTCCATAGAGATTTCTGTATGCATGAATGGAGAGAATGTTGAAAAAAATAGTAATGATATTGCATGTTGAAAAATGTACATGAATACCTCTTTTGATCTAGATTACTCCAATCCAGTCGTTGGACTGTCATCCACCCCCGACCGCGAGAGTTTATTTCTTGACGCGTACCAATGTACCCATCCTTCTGCAATTGAGTCATGATACCTCGTCCAAGGTGTGAATAACAGCGGCAATGGAGAATTTTCGGCTAGTTTAAGCAAAATGAAATGATTCCCATTGATGAAGCCTATGAAAATCATTTTGGGCGATGTGGGTGGCACAAAGTGAAGAGGTAAAAATGTAAAACTTTGATCACAGGAAAGCTCTATCACACCCACATTATAACATGATGCAATTACAAGCCCGAGATCAGGTAGGGACATCCAATTTTCAAGTGGTGCGAGAGTCAACGTGCATTCAAGGGATGTTAACAACTCCCTTCTTCTATTGTTGCCGAACACTGCCTCATAAAACTCCTTGTAATTTTCAAGTTCAACATGAAGCGATTTCCGCACCTGTACCCAATTGTCCCCCAAATCCAAGGCGAGACTAACAACCCGAAAACCATAATGTCCATCACCAAGGACATCCACTACTTCTAGTACATTGCCCGATAAATAACTTGGCAATTGATCACGAATCTGTCGCAGAAAATGATCGTTTCTGGCCGAATGTTCCAGACGAACGTTAGTTCTCTTTCGTGCATTTAGCTTTCCCGACAGCCTCGATTTCTTAAAATTTTTGTTAGCCTCAGCTTTCAACACATGTTCAAAGCGTGAGGGGTCACGTTTAGTGGACTTCCAATCATCACTGAACTTCTTATAACTGCCTCTGTGGCTCAACTGTTTGAGTGCTTGATGGATCTACAAATTCTAATAGTTTTCGTTTAATTTCTTTTTTTTGATATTCATTGGAAATAGCAAATCGTTGTACAATGACAACCAATTCACTTGTAATGTCAACCGAAGGCTCTTCAGTTACCGGAGTCGCTTCATGCATTGTTAGCTGCTTCCAATGTTTATGTATTAACCATAACGGGCAAGACTTTGAAGTTGAAATAAAGTATACCAGTTCATGGGCACAAGGTATTCCCAATGACAACCTTGTCTTATGATTGCATTCAGTAGCAATGTTGAGTTGAGTACTCTTTCTCACCAAGTCCTCTTCCAGCTTAATGTACTATAAGGCCTTGATAGATACAAAACCCAAAAGCTCGGAATATAGACGGCCTGAGTAATCCTTATTTACCTGTATAGAGCTCTGTCCGAAGGCCCGCTTAATGTCAGTATGCTGCAACTTGATCATCTGGTCAAAGGCCTTTCATATTGTTCCAAAGTTCCCCACCGAAACCTTTAGGAATTTTTTCAGCTGGCTGTGAGCACTCTCCACTCGATTTGTCGTGGTGCTACCGAGATGCAGGTATTTATCAGCCCATGCACATATAAAATATTCCCTGTAATTGTCTAGTCATGAATTGTGGACATAAGCCAAAGCTTTGGGATATTCAGAAAAATCAGCAAACATGTTGTTAAACCTCACAGTTACATCGTTCTCACATGTTGCCTTAACGACACGTTGTCATGCGAACATGAAACACTAGAAATCTTTTCCCTTGCAGAAATATTTTTTGCAGTTAGCCAGAATGTTTCTGTTTATGTGCACCTGACATAGAAGATTTTTAGTTTGAGGGAACACAACCTTTATAGCATTCATTAAGGCAATCTCTCTGTCCGTCACCATTACAATCGGTATGCATCCTGGTTCTAGTACAGACTTGAAACAATCTAGTGCCCACCTATAGCTGTCCTCTGTTTCGTCAGCCAAGAACGTGAAACATGAAAAAAATGACTGATTAGTAGAAGACACACCAACAATGCACAACAATGACATCCAATATCTGTTTGTCTTGTAAGTGCAGTCTAGTTGGAAAACCGTGGGAAACATATTGCTAAGTTTGATGCAAACTGGATGAGCAAAAAAAAGACTACGCAGTTGATTGGTTCACACATCTACTCTGTTGTAGCACACATAACCTTCTGTAGTAATACATCGATACAAAAATTGCAGAGGAGTTGCTCCATCTAATTCCTTCTTCTGCAACTTCACTCTCTCGTTGTAAATAGTTCTTATGGTTGTTGTGTTTCCTACCCTAATTTTTTTCACGGCAGCTAAAATTTTTCGTGGCTTGACTCCGGAACTATACATCTGTTTCACTATCTTGCCCTCAGCCTCATTTAACCGGCCAGCATACGCGTGTGCCTCAAAATGAACATTTTCATGGTTATACTTACCACAAAGAACGATAACCTTCCATTCATCAACATTTGCTGATTTTTGGCTTTTGACACTGAATGGGCAACCACAACGCTTACTTGATGATTTTCTACATTTTTTGTTCACAAAATCCTTCCTATTTTGATTAGCCCGGTATTTACCCCCCTGTCACAACCCAAGAAAATAAGAGGTGTGAGTCGAGCTGTTAGCTTGTCTGAACCTTTTATCGTCACAACGAAACCCAAACTTAAGCCAACACCTCGAACTCACTCAACAAGTGATTCTCTGGATGGAAATAGTTGTTCGGTCTCAAAACTAGATGCAACATCAAATTCCACTACAAATACACAACAGAATCATCACTTACAATAGCTCGGAGTACACAACCAGTAGGAGTTCACTGCAAAAACCATACAAAACATACAAAACCATACAAAACCATGCAAAACCATACAAACAAGACAAAACCACACATCAGAGCATCCAAAACCATACCTGAGCAGAGCATACAAAACCAAACAAAAAACACACAGCATCAGTTTGGAAAAACCATACAAAATTATACCAAAACAACACAGCAGAGTATCTAAATTCATACACAACAGAGCATATAATACCTTCCTTAGAGCATTCCTCTCCCAGCTTCTCCCCATCCGAATTTGGGTCTGAAAAAATCAAACAAACCAGATCTTAGCAACTGCATTCAGATAGGAATATGACATGTTAAAATCAATTTCACTGACAAGGAGGATAAGAGAAGGAAGAAATCCCATTGTTGAGTTCAAAGAAAGGAATATGGCCTGTTAAAATCATCTACCAACAACGCACAGCAATGCCATCAATTACAACAGCTCAGAATAGTAAACCCTAAACTAACGAAAAAAACTGAAAGAAAATGCGGGCGCGGAGTAATCGGAAGCAACAGGGAAGGCCAATAAGTACCCTAACCCTAACTGCAAACTGAAATGGGTAAAGAATCGAAGCTCTTTTTACCTTCTTGCCAACTACTGTTCTCCATGGCGAAACCCTTCCAGGTGTCCGGGGAATGGATGAACGGGAGTAATGGGGACTGCGGCGGTGACTGGGGCGACGCGGGGCGCGACGACGAGGAAGCGGTCGCGTCTTCTCCTCGGCGTTTACCGGCGGAAGGAGCGGAAATCAGCGGTTATCGGGGTAACCGGAGAGTTTGCGATTTGGGGGGCGAGAAGGTTTGCGTCGTAATAACAGGCGGAAGAAAATATAGAGGTTTTTTTTTCCTTTTTTGGTGTGTGAATATCAAAAATAGGTTTGCCTTTAACAGCTGCCTTTTTTTATTTGCGGCACTTGAAATCGCGGAGCGAAAGAGAACCCAACAAAACTATTTTTTCTTGCGGCGCACTCCACTGAACGAGAGAACATAAGACCTCCTCTCTCCTCCTGTACCGCCAAGGAGAGAACTAGAAAAAATCTTTTTTCGTTGGCCGTCTATACCTCCGGTGGAGAGAGAGCCCTCTTTTTTTCCCGGTTCCCGCGCTTGCTTATGTAGAGACACAAACAAAAAAATCACCAATCTTTCTCAAGTTTGCGCTGTGTGGGGGAAAATATGAAAAATATTTCCTTTCCCTTTTTTTCGATTGTTCAGTGCCACCTACGGATGTGCCTTCTACTTTCTCTTCGAACTGAACCAAGAATGCTGCCTCCGTTTGGTCTCCGTCGACGCTTGTCACAACAACACAGAGATATCTCGCCGCTTTTTAGACTATGAGCACCGTTGGGATCTCAACTTCTAGTCGCTGCATGTTCCCTAGATGGCGGAATGAGAAACAATGAGCTTCCTCCTTTTTTTGTTCTTTGACGCTGCCCTCCACCCGAAGGAAGAATGCGATCCTCCTACGTTAAGATTTGCAAATGCAGACTCCGAACAGCCCTTGAAACCGGTGCCACTAGCAAGCCCTCTGAAACCAGCGCTGCCTCCAACAAAAATAAATGCACCACAACGTCCCTCTGATACCACTTGTTGTGCGAACTATGCGGAAAAAAATCAAAATAGCATAACTACAAACAAAAGAAAACTATGTGATTTATGTTGTACAACCTTGGGCTCGCGTGAGGCGACCCAGCAAGCAAGGAAGGAGGACTGGCGAGATGGGAGGAGGCCCACCTGCAAGAGGCGAGAGGTATGGACAGCCCACGGAGATAGGCGAGACCTCTTTAGGCGAGACCTCCTGGTGGGGCGAGATGGCCCACCAGGCGAGAAGCCGGCAAGACGGACGGGGTGGTCGTCTCGCCTGACGGTTCTTTCCCCACTCGCCACATGTCAAAAGAGATGTCTTTACCTTTTTACCCCCAAGGGGGATTTTACCTTTGTGCCTCAGGTAGTTTTACATTTCTACCCCTGAAGGTCTGCGTATAGCCCTCCAGAACAGCGGAGTTTGGCTGTTGGCAGACTCAGCCCAGGGTGTTTTGGTCATTTCAGGTTAGTTCGGAAGTGATATTTGCAGATCAGATTCAGAGGACTATAAATAGACCGATAGAGGTGCCTGAGAAAAAGGGGGTTGAACCTTTCCACTATCTTCCTCACAGGCACCTAGCTCAGCACTGGCTAGGGAGGGGAAGACCTTCAGTTCTTCCGGGTAAGAGGTGGGACCTCCGAGCTGAGCCCCCTCGGTCTGTTTTCAGGTCTCTGACTCTCGTCAGGAGGGTAGCGCAGGGGGAGTAAGTGTGGGCTGCATCCTGTTTCGAACTTTAGGAGGGATCAGAAAGCTGGTTCCAACATTTTTGGTGCGGTGAGCGTGGACGCAGCCCTCAGGGAAGAACCTTGAGCAACCACATGGCGGGAGGTCAGGGAGAAGGAGAAGGAGAGGGGTCGGACAACCCGGGAGGATTCGTTGGAAGGGAAGAGTTCATGGCTTCAATCAAGGGGATCATGGATTTGCTGCAAGGGATCTCGCGACCGGGAGATTGTTCAACCCCACTACCACAAGTGTCGGCTCTCACCACTCAGGAAGAACTCGTCTCGGCGCGAGTAGGAGAAGATGCCCCGGGGAGAAGGCCGGAAAAGGAGGTGATGGTGGAAGGGAGCGGGAGAGACATGGCGGGAAGGGAGCTGTTCCCAAGTCTGGCGAGTGCCCTCTCGCCAGGAGAGGTCATCGCGCGAGTAGGGGCGGCGAGACCGGCGGCGAGAGGGTCCCCTTTTTGCGAGCTCATCCTGTCAGCTCCCGTCCCGGAGGGTTTCCGAGAGCCCGAGATGAACTACTATGTAGGGAAGGATGATCCTCTCCATCACTTGCAGTGGTTCGAGGACGCTGTTTCGATCAGGCCCATGACGGACGCGTTTAAGTGCCGCCTTTTTACGATCACTCTAAAGGACAAAGCTAGGGACTGGTTCCATCAGCTCCCGACAGGCTCGATATACTGCTTCGAGGACCTAAGTAGGAGCTTCCAACTCCGGTTCTCCACATCTAAGAAGAGGAAAAGGAACCCGGAGTCGATCTTTTTGATTAAGCAAAAGGCGGATGAGTCGTTGGCTCAGTACGTGGATAGGTTTCAAGAAGAGATTTTGGATATACAGGAGGTGCCAGGGTTTGCCCTCCAGTTGGCCTTTACTGTGAGACTATGGGAAGGGTTCTTCAAGATGAGCCTCACCCGGAAGGCGCCGCTGTCTTTTGAGGGCTTGATGGAGAAGGCGGCAAAGGAAATAGCGATGTGTAACAGCCAAAGTGCAGAAACAGGAAATTTTGAGTGACACGGCCTGTGACACGGGCGTGTCCCAGGGCGTGTCAGTTGACACGGCCTGCGACACGGGCGTGTCGCAGGGCGTGTCGAGGTTGTGTCGACGATTGGGCTTTGTCTCGACGATTTTTGCTCTCGGCGATGCGCCGAGAGGAGGCACACGGCCCAGGACACGGGCGTGTCCAAGGCCGTGTCGCATGCTCGACGAGTTTTATTCGACGATCGTCGAGTGTCGAGACGTGAGTGTCGAGTGTCGAGAGATTGAACACGGCCTGTGACACGGGCGTGTCACAGGGCGTGTCAAATTAGGCGACGAACTCTGCCCGCCGAAGGATTTCGACAGGGCGTGTTTTTGTGCCGTGTCTGGGCACACGGCCTGGGACACGGGCGTGTCACAGGCCGTGTGAAGTCTCGGGATGATTTGGGATTTTTTTTCACCCAGGTACACGGCCGCAGACATGGGCGTGTCTGAAGGCGTGTTGGTGACACGGCCCATGACACGGGCGTGTCCCATGGGCGTGTCACTGGTTTAGATAAGTCGGTTGACCACCGCTTGAGGCACACGGCCGGGCACACGGTCGTGTTCGAGGCCGTGTCGGGTCAAAATATGTGTTTTTGGCAGAATCGTGGCCGTCCATTCCTTCAGTCTAGATCCAAGGGCTGAAGCTTCTTCTTCTTTTTCCTTAAGGGCCGAATCAGAGAAAGAATTCTCATTTCTTTGGCCTTGAACTTTCTTCAAGTGAAGAGAGAAAGAGAGAGAGAAAGGAGGAGGAAGAAGGAAAGGGGGCTGCTGCTGGTGGTGCTGCGGTTTACCGATGAGAGATCCGAAGCCAGCGTTGCGGAAGAGACGATCTTGCGAGTCTTGCAAGCTAGCTTTGAGGCCATGGCACCGAAGCGGTCGTCAAGGGTAACGACTTTTCTTCCTAGCCATGTGAAGGCTTCCTTTTTGGCATATTTTGTGATTTCCCCCACCAAGAGGTGGCTGGTTTTGGAAATCTTTGGGTGGATGCTTGAAATCCCCTTTTGTTAGCATATAGATCCGGAAATGGAGTACGGAATAGGCATTCTGTGTGAAGCCCATCTGGATAGGTTAGTCTGGATTGGTGATGTTGCATACGAACCGGAGAAGACTCCGTGATAAACGTGTAGTGTAAGGAGTCTACGGGTTATGCCTGCGAAAAGGAGTAGCAGGAAGTACTGGGGTGGTAGCCCAGGAAAATAGCCATGTGATGGTTTTGGGTACAACCTGTGATTGAGGCACATGAAGTACTGGTGGAACCAGGAAAGACCCTTTTGGTGATGTTTGATGTCGTTGGGTGTCAACCTGTGAAGCGAGTAACAGGAAGTACTGGCATGTGAGCTAGGAAAGACCCCTGACATTTGTGCTTGTGCGGCGTCCACCTGTGGAGAGAGTCACAGGAAGTACTGGTGTGCCCAGGAAAGACCCGCTGTTGCTGTGAGGAAATGGGTATAGAGAAATACCCAGGCTTGAATGCCAAGAACAGGATTGGTGAGACCGACCCGCGCCTTTGATATAGCCATGAGTACGTTGTACTCGAAGAAGGCAAGGCGATTTGAGCAACGGGGGGTGGAGGATCCGACCTGCGCTATGTCCGTCCGACGTGAGACCAAAAAGTGCGGTCTGTTGGAGCGCATAGCAAGAGTCTTCGGCCTGCGCGCCATGACACAACGGGGGGCTACGGGCCATCCTGGTGTCCGAAGACTAACTCCGGCTACACGCCATGGAGTAAATGCTCAAGAGATTTACCGTTGGGTGATAACCCTGAGACGGTGGTGGGCAAGAGGTTGCTAGAACACCAAGAATGTGCCCTGAGTGCACGGACCGTTGGGTCGGGCGGCGAACGGTTGTGATGGCTTGTGTGCGTGAAAGCACATTTTGATGATATAGCTTGCCATACTTGTGATCTAATATGCATGCAGGGAAGATTACCGCTGCCCCGAGAGAAGGGGTAGGGTCGTTATAATTTGGTCAGCTGAACGCTGACCGTTGCTTTTGTTTGCCACCGGTGGGTGGATTGTCCCTTTCCAGGTGCTGGAGAGCCGAGCGGATCGCATAGAGGCTGATGTTCCTGCGGGTATTACTGCTGCTGCTGCTAGCCCTCGAAGGCTAGCTGTGTTCTTTTGTGTGTTTTCTTTTCTTGTGGCTGGCCTGCGCGCCAATTGTTTAGGCCACTGTGTGAAAGCCCTGTATAGGCCATAAGACTAACTCTTTTGTACGTGTTGTAAGACATTCCTATATGATATAAAATGTGGAGTTTTATGTTTGGACATTCATGAGGAGTTCAAGTTGTAGTCTAGGCTTCCGCTAGAATGCTTTGTGTTAGGTGCGATGCGCGACTCTGGTATCATCCTGTACCTTCACCGACTGTTTTGTGATATATCCTGTGGGGCCCCGGCCAGACCTTCTAGAATATATCATATGAACGAATGGGGTTGTTACATTTTTGGTATCGGTCGTCTTGGTCGTTCCCTCTCGAAGTCGTGGTCGACTTCTTTTGTGGGGTGGCGAGCACGTGTTTGTGCACACCAAAGTCTACAAATGAACTCCTGAATGTCCATGATAGGAATGCATATTTGTGTGTTTGAGGAACCTGCGTGTTCTTCTTTTGTGTTGATTGCTTGGGTACGACCGCTAATGTGTGTGTCTTCTCCACCTTTAGGTGACACGAAGTGGAGCAGGGCCGTCTGAGTCCCAGCATTCTGATGAAAGTACGACACCAGTCGCGGTGCCTACACCTCCACCGTCTGAGGAACATGTGCGTTTAGTTGCGGAGGCCTTATTTACCATGATCCACGGTCAGCCACTTAGGCAGGAACAAGCAGCTATGAGGCCAGAACAGGTGGCGGCAAGGCCTGAACCTGCTGTGGATTTGGCTCCTCGAGCGGCTGAGAAGCAGCTAACGCGGTTTATGAGCTTCCATCCGCCTACGTTCTCGGGAGCGGGAACCCCGACGCAGGCTGAGGATTGGTTATCGCGCGTCAAGCGAGTGATGACGGCGATAGGAACGTCGGAGCATCAGAAAGTTACCTTAGCCACCTTCTTGCTTGAAGGAGAAGCGCGTTTATGGTGGGATGAGATGGAGTTGCATCATTTGGCGGGTCGTCCGTTAACCCAAGTATCGATGGAAGAATTCTCTTGGCTCTTTCTCGCGAAGCACCTTCCTGCGGCTCAGCGGATAACCATGGAAAATGAATTCCAACGGTTGACTCAAGGTGATGGTAGTGTTGACGCCTATTTGCATGAATTTACTCGCTTGGGGCGGTATGCGGGTTCGATTTTTGCTGATGAGCAGAGGAAGACGAATCGGTTCTATGAAGGACTGAGGGACGAGCTGAGATTCCTTGTGTCCAGTTCTGTGAACCAAGGTTTCCAAGCGTTGGTTGACACCGCAACCGCGTTGGAAAAGGACATGAAGAGGGTGCAAGGGAAGAGAGCTTTGGCTGTGACGCAACCGGAGTGGAAGGCGCCCCGATCAGGAAAATCATTTTATAAGAAGAGATGGGGTAAGAAGTCCAAGCCTAGTGGACAAGCTCCTTCATCAGTTGCAACGGGAGCAACATCAGGGGCAACCTCCAAGCCAGACACTCGTACCTGCTTCAATTGTGGCCGGATGGGGCATATTGCGCGAGATTGTCGGATGCCGCCAAAGAGTGAAAAGAAGGTGGGTGCATCTTATGCGGAGAAAGGAAAGGCGGTGGTGGATTCTTCTGCCTCGCAGGCGCAACCCCGGGTCTACAATCTTGGCCTGCAAGAGGCCATCAAGCAGAGTGACGTGGTCACATGTATGAGTTTAGTTTTGCATATGCTATTGTTTGTATGCTTAGCTTAGTACTCATACGTTTGCGGTTTGTGTGTGTGACATGTTTGTCATAGGCTTTGTGATGATTCGGGACACGCTGGCGCGAGCACTGTTTGATACAGGTGCATCGCATTCTTTTTTGTCTAGTGAGTTTCTTATGCGGCTTGGGATACCCAGTCGTGCAAAGACAGATATCGTCAGAGTGGTGTTGTCGAATGGCTGTTGGATGCTTGCGGATCAAGCTTGCGATGTGGCGGTTCAGTTCGGAAGTCGGGATTTTTGTTTAACCGCATTTGTTTTGCCAATATCGGAATTCGATGTGATTTTTGGGATGGATTGGCTTGCGGAGCAGCATGCTATGATTGATTGCCAGTCCAAAGAAATCACGTTGGGCCAAAATACCGAACAGAAGACCAAGTTCGCGGGTATGCGAGGAGTGGGCGGGACGTTGATGTCTGCACTCCAGGTAGTCAAAGCTGTTCGGAAGGGTGCGGAGTGTTACTTTGCACTAATTCAGGCTGTTGAGCCTAAGGCCACTTTGTGCGAGGTTCCGATTGTGGCAATTACAGATGTGTTTCCCGCGGATCTCCCTGAGATACCACCCCAGCGGGAGATTGACTTCACGATCGAGTTGGTGCCAGGTGCGAAACCTGTGGCCCGCTCGTCATATCGCGTTGCGCCTAAAGAGATGGCTGAGTTGAAGGTTCAACTACAAGAAATGCTAGAGCAAGGTTATATCCGCCCAAGTATGTCACTTTGGAGCGCGCCTGTGCTTTTTGTAAAGAAGAAAGATGGTGGGTTACGGTTGTGTATTGATTACGTGAACTGAATAAGCTGACCGAGAAGAATAAGTATCCTATACCTCGGATTGATGAGCTATTTGATCAGCTGGTAGGCTCGACCGTCTATTCGAAGTTGGACCTGAAGTCTGGTTATTACCAGTTAAGAATTCGGGATGGTGACATTCCCAAAACCGCATTTGGAACGCGTTATGGGCACTATGAGTTCACAGTCATGCCCTTTGGATTGTGTAATGCGCCCTCGGTGTTTATGGATCTGATGCACCGTATTTTTCGTGAGTACCTGGATCTGTTTGTGATAGTGTTCATTGATGATATCCTGGTATACTCGAAGTCCAAAGCTGAGCATGAGAGTCACTTGCGGTTGGTGTTGAATACGTTGAGGCAAAATCAGCTATATGCCAAGTTCTCGAAGTGCGAGTTTTGGCTATCGTCAGTGGCATTTTTGGGCCATGTGGTGAGTGGAGCGGGCATTGCAGTGGATCCAGCGAAGATAAAAGCCATACAAGAATGGCCAATGTTGTCTTCCGTGGCCGAGGTCAGGAGTTTCCTTGGACTTGCGGGCTACTATAGAAGATTTGTGGAGAACTTCTCGCGGATCGCTTTGCCGCTAACCACACTGACGCGAAAAGATCAAAAGTTCGTTTGGACGCCAGAGTGCGCACGAGCTTTTGAAGAGCTGAAGGTTCGGTTGACCACGACATCAGTGTTGTCTTCGCCATGTGGAACCGATGGATTTGTGATTTATAGTGATGCCTCAGGGAGCGGCTTAGGCTGCGTTCTTTTGCAGAACGGAAAGGTGATTGCTTATGGCTCACGCCAGCTGAAGGTGCACGAGCGAAACTATCCCGTCCATGATTTGGAATTAGCGGCGGTGATTTTTGCACTCAAGCTGTGGCGACACTACCTTTATGACGTGAAAGTGGAGATCTATACCGATCATAAGAGCCTAAAGTACCTATTAGAGCAGAAAGAGTTGAACATGCGACAACGAAGGTGGTTGGAGTTCCTTGGGGACTACACTTTCGAGATTCACTATACACCCGGGAAGGGGAATGTTGTCGCGGATGCCTTGAGTCGGCGAGTTCCGGTTAGAGTAAATTGGTTACAAAGGCATGATGAACGTCTTATCCAGGAGTTGGAGGCATTGGAGATCTATTGTGTTGACAAGAATTCCACTGCCATTGCGTGTTTAAACTGGACCGAGGTACAATGTGACCTTGCGGACCGAGTTCGACGGGCAACGAAGTTGGATAACGATCTCTTGCGCTATGTGAATGAAGGGCCAGAAGGCAAATTCACATGGAATGACGGTCTTTTGCGAAAAGAGGGTCGTTTGTGCATCCCAAATGTGGGGAAATTGAGGGAAGAACTGATGTATGAAGCGCATTATACCAAGTATTCCATTCACCCCGGGAGCACAAAGATGTTCAATGATATGAAAAAGCTTTTCTGGTGGCCAGGGCTCAAGAAAGATGTTGCCCTTTATGTATCCAAATGCCAAACATGTGCGATGGTGAAGGCGGAATGCCAAAATCCAGGCGGTTATTTGAAGTCACTGCCGATCCCAGAGTGGAAATTTGATGATATTTCCATGGATTTTGTGCATGGGTTGCCAAGATCGCAGCGAGGAAATGATTCCATTTGGGTGATTGTTGACCGGCTAACGAAAGTAGCACATTTTCTCCCGAACAGGCGGGATGATTCAGTTGAAAGTTTGGCAAAGTTATATGTTGACCAGATTGTGCGTCTTCACGGTGTTCCTCGGAGCATCGTAAGTGATCGAGATGGGCGATTCACGTCAAAGGATTGGAGGCTAGTTCACCGACTGTTGGGCACGAAATTGACTTTCAGTACGACCTTTCATCCCCAAACGGATGGCCAAACTGAACGTACCAACAGAACAATGGAGGACATGCTCCGAATGTGCGCCCTTGACTTCGGAAAGAGATGGGAAGATCATCTCTATATGGTCGAGTTTGCATATAATAACAGCTACCAGGCAAGCATTGGGATGACACCATATGAAGCCCTATATGGAAGGAAGTGCCGTACTCCCTTGGCTTGGGTAGAAGCGGGTGAAGCCCGGGTTGTTAAACCAAATGAGGTGGTTGACGCAAACTCAACCATTCGGACTATTCGAGAGAGATTGCTTATTGCTCAAGATCGACAAGCGAAGTACTACAACGCCAAGCACCGGAACGTAGAATTTGTGGTTGGCGATTGGGTCTACTTGAAGATCAAGCCATTCAAAGGTGTCTCCAGGATTCGACGATTGAAAAAGTTGAGTCCCAGATATTTGGGTCCGTTTGAAGTGGTTGAGCGAGTTGGCGAAGCGGCTTATCGGCTAGCTCTGTCGGCGGACTTGGGTGGGTTACATGATGTCTTTCACATCTCGGTGCTTCGGAAGGCCGTGAAAGATCCAACTCAAGTGATCGCAGATGATCGTGTGCCGGTGGAGTATGGGCTAACAACGAAAGTTAGACCCATTCAGATCGAAGATCGAGCCGAAAAACAGTTGCGGCACAAGACGGTCGGTATGGTAAAAGTCCGGTGGGACAACTGCGGCCATGAAGAACTGACATGGGAGCGCGAGCAGACCATGCGAGAAGAGTTCCCTGAGCTGTTTTTGTCATCTGTAGTGAGAATGTTGTAACATCAAATTTTTTTTATGTTGTAACATTTTCTTGCTGGTTTCTGTTGCTTTCCTGTCTCTAAATTTCGAGGACGAAATTTCTTGTAGGAGGGGAGGATTGTAACATCCAAAGTGCAGAAACAGGAAATTTTGAGTGACACGGCCTGTGACACGGGCGTGTCCCAGGGCGTGTCAGTTGACACGGCCTGCGACACGGGCGTGTCCCAGGGCGTGTCGAGGTTGTGTCGACGATTGGGCTTTGTCTCGACGATTTTTGCTCTCGGCGATGCGCCGAGAGGAGGCACACGGCCCAGGACACGGGCGTGTCCAAGGCCGTGTCGCATGCTCGACGAGTTTTATTCGACGATCGTCGAGTGTCGAGACGTGAGTGTCGAGTGTCGAGAGATTGAACACGGCCTGTGACACGGGTGTGTCACAGGGCGTGTCAAATTAGGCGACGAACTCTGCCCGCCGAAGGATTTCGACAGGGCGTGTTTTTGTGCCGTGTCTGGGCACACGGCCTGGGACACGGGCGTGTCACAGGCCGTGTGAAGTCTCGGGATGATTTGAGATTTTTTTTCACCCAGGTACACGGCCGCAGACATGGGCGTGTCTGAAGGCGTGTTGGTGACACGGCCCATGACACGGGCGTGTCCCATGGGCGTGTCACTGGTTTGGATAAGTCGGTTGACCACCGCTTGAGGCACACGGCCGGGCACACGACCGTGTTCGAGGCCGTGTCGGGTCAAAATATGTGTTTTTGGCAGAATCGTGGCCGTCCATTCCTTCAGTCTAGATCCAAGGGCTGAAGCTTCTTCTTCTTTTTCCTTAAGGGCCGAATCAGAGAAAGAATTCTCATTTCTTTGGCCTTGAACTTTCTTCAAGTGAAGAGAGAAAGAGAGAGAGAAAGGAGGAGGAAGAAGGAAAGGGGGCTGCTGCTGGTGGTGCTGCGGTTTACCGATGAGAGATCCGAAGCCAGCGTTGCGGAAGAGACGATCTTGCGAGTCTTGCAAGCTAGCTTTGAGGCCATGACACCGAAGCGGTCGTCAAGGGTAACGACTTTTCTTCCTAGCCATGTGAAAGCTTCCTTTTTGGCATATTTTGTGATTTCCCCCACCAAGAGGTGGCTGGTTTTGGAAATCTTTGGGTGGATGCTTGAAATCCCCTTTTGTTAGCATATAGATCCGGAAATGGAGTACGGAATAGGCATGCTGTGTGAAGCCCATCTGGACAGGTTAGTCTGGATTGGTGATGTTGCATACGAACCGGAGAAGACTCCGTGATAAACGTGTAGTGTAAGGAGTCTACGTGTTATGCCTGCGAAAAGGAGTAGCAGGAAGTATTGGGATGGTAGCCCAGGAAAATAGCCATGTGATGGTTTTGGGTACAACCTGTGATTGAGGCATAGGAAGTACTGGTGGAACCAGGAAAGGCCCTTTTGGTGATGTTTGATGTCGTAGGGTGTCCACCTGTGAAGCGAGAAACAGGAAGTACTGGCATGTGAGATAGGAAAGACCCCTGACATTTGTGCTTGTGCGGTGTCCACCTGTGGAGAGAGTCACAGGAAGTACTGGTGTGCCCAGAAAAGACCCGCTGTTGCTGTGAGGAAATGGGTATAGAGAAATACCCAGGCTTGAATGCCAAGAACAGGATTGGTGAGACCGACCCGCGCCTTTGATATAGCCATGAGTACGCTGTACTCGGAGAAGGCAAGGCGATTTGAGCAACGGGGGGTGGAGGATCCGACCTGCGCTATGTCCGTCCGACGTGAGACCAAAAAGTGCGGTCTGTTGGAGCGCATAGCAAGAGTCTTCGGCCTGCGCGCCATGACACAACGGGGGGCTACGGGCCATCCTGGTGTCCAAAGACTAACTCCGGCTACACGCCATGGAGTAAATGCTCAAGAGATTTACCGTTGGGTGATAACCCTGAGACGGTGGTGGGCAAGAGGTTGTTAGAACACCAAGAATGTGCCCTGAGTGCACAGACCGTTGGGCCGGGCGGCGAACGGTTGTGATGGCTTGTGTGCGTGAAAGCACATTTTGATGATATAGCTTGCCATACTTGTGATCTAATATGCCTGCAGGGAAGATTACCGCTGCCCCGAGAGAAGGGGTAGGGTCGTTATAATTTGGTCAGCTGAACGCTGACCGTTGCTTTTGTTTGCCACCGGTGGGTGGATTGTCCCTTTCCAGGTGCTGGAGAGCCGAGCGGATCACATAGAGGCTGATGTTCCTGCGGGTGTTGCTGCTGCTGCTGCTAGCCCTCGAAGGCTAGCTGTGTTCTTTTGTGTGTTTTCTTTTCTTGTGGCCGGCCTGCGCGCCAATTGTTTAGGCCACTGTGTGAAAGCCCTGTATAGGCCATAAGGCCAACTCTTTTGTACGTGTTGTAAGACATTCCTATATGATATAAAATGTGGAGTTTTATGTTTGGACATTCATGAGGAGTTCAAGTTGTAGTCTAGGCTTCCGCTAGAATGCTTTGTGTTAGGTGCGATGCGCGACTCTGGTATCATCATGTACCTTCACCGACTGTTTTGTGATATATCCTGTGGGGCCCCGGCCGGACCTTCTAGAATATATCATATGAACGGATGGGGTTGTTACACGATGGAGGCGGCGAACCCAGCTTTTGTGAAGAAATTGGCAAGGCTTACCGAGGTGGAGTCGAGGGAGTCAGGTGGGAGACAACATGAGGTAAGGAGAAGAGAGGAGCCGAGGGCACCGGCGTATCAGGAGCTAGGGTGGAGGTAACAGGCAGGCCCGACCCCAGGGCAAGGTAGAGGATTTCCCCAAGGGGGGAGGAATCAACAGGGAGGACCGGGAAGGTTTCATCAGCAAGGGTGGGGATATGGTCATAGACTGCCTTTGCCCCCTCCGCAACAGGCTATGGCCATCGGCCGAGGCAGAGGAAGAGGCCGGGAGAGAGGAAGGGGAGCAGGAGCAGGGAGAAGGAGGAACCCTCAGGAAGTAAGGCAAGGGGGGGAGGTGGCGTTGCCATATTGTGACTTCCACGAGGAGGAAGGTCACGCAATGGCTACCTGCCCAGATTTCTTGGAAATAAGGAGAACTCGAGGGGCAGGAGAACAGCAAAGGCCGGTACGGATAGAGGAAGTAACAGTTACAGGAGAAGAGGATCGATGTGTGGATCAAACGTATGAAGGGGATCGCGGAGGAATTGGAGTGATCAATGGGGGGTGGGGATAGAGGCGGCCCGAAAGGCGAGCCTTCACACTATGTACCGCCGAAGCGTCGTCTCGACGTCACAATCCCCTCCCCTAGATGAAAAGATTACCTTTTCAAGGAAAGACATGCTAGACCATGAGGACCCCTTTTGTGATGCGCTGGTGATACGGACCGCCATCGAGAACTTCACGGTGTCACGGATCCTGGTAGACAATGGGAGTTCGGTGAACGTGATTTTCAAAAACGCATTCAATGCAATGAGGGTGGAGGCCCGGAGGGTGCTGGCGGCGGATGGACCACTATTTGGGTTCTCAGGGGAGAGGAAAGAAGTCGAGGGGGGAGTAGGACTTCAGGTGACCCTAGGAGGGCTGTCCCGGAATTGCCGCTTTGTCATTGTGGATGCCCCCAGTAGTTACAACGCTATCTTTGGGCGCCCCTTGATCAGCGCTTTCAGATGCGTTCCATCATCGTTTCACCAGTGCTTGAAGATGAATTCAGGAGGTACCCAAATCAGGGTACGGGGAGATCCAAAGGCCGCTAGGGAATGCTACGTGACGGCAGTGAACACCATCTCCTGGTGGGGAGACGCGGAGGAGTTGGGAAAGAGGATGGAGCAATTACAACAAGAACAGGGAGGTGGAGAAGAGCGAGAAGAGGAAGGTACCGGAAGAGAGGGAGGAGTAGTAGTGGTGGGAGGCATTGCGGAGGAGCCAGAAATGGCGGGAGAGGAGTTCGGGGAGATGGGGATGGTAGAAGAAAAGGAGAAGGAAGGAGCTGAAGGAGAGGGCGAAATGGTGAGGAACTGAGACATGGTGGAGAAGCTGGAAGTGGCTGGAAAGGAGGGCGAAGAGAGGGAGGCGGCAGAGGAAAAGGAGTCAAAAGAGGAGGAAGGGAGGAGAGAGAAAAGGCGGATGGAAGAAGTGGGAGAGTCGCCCGGGGAGGGGGCCCGGCCAGAAAAGAGAAGGGCCTCGCGACAGGAAGAGGAGGATGCAAGCAAATGAGAGATGGAGCAGCTAGGGGAAGAGATGATGATGGCCAACGTGGAAGGCAAAGCCAAGGGGCAGGACGCGCAAGCAGAGCATGAAGGGGAGGAAGAGCCATCGAGGCTGAAAGCGACCGTGGAGGTCCTCGAGGTAGAGATCCATACCAAGGAAGGCAGAGAGGAAAAGATAAAAATCAGCGGCGAGCTCAGCCCGGAAGACCGTGAGAAGATCAGGACCTGCATGCAGAAAAATATTGACGTCTTCGCGTGGAGCGCCGCGGACATGTCAGGGGTCGATGCAGACGTCACCTGTCACCGCCTCAATCTCGACCCCAACACTCGCCCCATACAACAGAAGAAGAGGGTCATCGCCTCCAAGATGGCCGAACCTATTAGAGAGGAAGTGGAGAAATTACTTAAGGCGGGGTTTGTGTCCGCCTGTAAGTATCTGTTGGAGTTACCATGGTGATCTGGAAGTGGTCAAACATGTAATTTCACTGCCAACGCGATATGAGCCTGCAGGGTCGCACATAAGAGATGTGGAGAAGTTAGATGATTGACTGTGTTGGTAAAATCTACCAATCACCGACCTGAATGGGGTTATGGGCAAAGTGTTGCCTTAAAGGATCGTCGGGTTGGGCAAATGTTGTCTTGAAGGACTGGTAAGAATATTCGACCGACGGTCGACGAGAATCGTCGAGAATGGTTCTCTGATTCTCGCCGATCGATGAGAATCGTTGAGAATGGTTCTCTGATTCTCGCCGATCGACGAGAATCGTCGAGAATTGGTTCTCTGATTCTCGACGATCGACGAGAATCGTCGACCGCAGGTCGACGGTCGACGAGTATAGTCCACCCCGCGTTCGACGAGAATCGTCGAGTATTGTACTCTGATTCTCGCCGATCCTAGGTGTTACTCGCCGACTGATTCTCGCCGAATCTGTTTGTGATTCTCGCCGATTGTGACTCTCGCCGACTGATTCTCGCCGATCCTTACTGATTCTCGCCGATTGATTCTCACCGAATCTGCTTGGTGATTCTCGCCGATTCTGGAACCCTATTTCTGGGTGGTCTGCGGATAGCGATTAACCTAAGTCTATTTATGCCTTCGGTATAAAAGGGACACTTAGGGTTTTCGGGTATTATGCTTAAGCTTTTTGGAAGCCGATCGAATCGACATCAACGGAAGTGTTTCGCTCGCCGTTCGTTCGCTCCGGCGATCCCGAATCCCGCCGACGGAAGGGTTTCGCCGCCGTGCTCGCTCGGTCGACCACCTCTTCTCCGGCGATCGTCGCTGGCGCTGCAATCCCTGGCGCGGACCTAGCAGTCCGTGGGAAAGCAAGGTGCGGTCTTTCTCCTTCCCGATTTTCCGTGCGACGGAAAGATCGGCGTTCTCCCGCTCGTGTGGATTCCTGCAGTGACGTGGACATTATTCCACGAAGAACTCGCCACCAGCAGGAATACAAAACTTGGAGCATCTCCGTTGAGTTGTGACTCAACGCCACCGAGGTAATTTTTGCATAGTTGTTTGTTAACTTCTTGATTCAATTATCATGGCCCGATCCCATCTCTTTTGGCTTGATGTTTTATTCTTCCGCTGCGTGCACAAGTGTTGTGTCATCCCTAAAGAGAAACCCAACAGTATCCGGGGTGGGTGAGTAATGTTGTAATGGTCAAAAAAGGGGAGGGTAGGTGGAGAATGTGTGTGGATTTTTCTCTTTTAAATAAAGCATGCCCCAAGGATTGTTACCCGCTGCCCCGAATCGACGCGCTGGTTGACTCAGCCGTCGGTTTCCATTTTATGAGTTTCTTGGATGCATTTTCTGGATATCATCAAATACGCATGCATCCCCCAGACGTTAAGGACGTCACCTTCGTCACGGAGGATGTATGCTTCAGTTTTAATATGATGCCTTTCGGTTTGAAAAATGCGGGAGCAACCTATCAAAGAATGATGGATCGGATCTTCTGCGAGCAGAGAGGGAGGAACCTTGAGGTGTACGTGGATGACTTGATGATCAAGAGCAAGAACCTCGAAGCTCATGTCCTAGATCTGGAGGAGACCTTTGAAACCCTAAGGGAATATAAAATGAGACTCAACCCCCTGAAATGCGTTTTTGGTGCCAGCAGGGGAAGGTTCCTGGGACATCTTCTTACTCCATCTGGAGTGGAACCCAACCCCGAAAAAGTGAGAGCAATCCTAGAATTGGAATCCCCTAGGAATGCTAAGGAAGTTCAACGTCTCACAGGCAAGTTGGCAGGGCTAAGCAGGTTCCTCTCTCGAGCCGGAGAGAGGTGCTCGCCCTTCTTTCGAACGCTGTGAGGAGGCAAGAGGTTCGAGTGGACCTCGGAATGTGAGAAGGCTTTCTAGGCTATAAAACAATAGCTTACCCAGACGCCCTTACTCCAGGGACCAAGGGAAGCAAAGATCTTGTTTTTATATTTGGGGGTAGGGACTGGGGCAGTGAGCTCGGTTCTTGTGCGAGAAGAAGGGAGGAAACAATTTCCGATCTATTACGTGAGCAGGGTCCTGAAGAAAGCAGAGCTCGGGTACCCCATTCTTGAGAAGTTAGTATTTGCCCTCATCATCTCGGCCCGAAAGCTCAGGCCGTATTTTCAGGCTCACTCCATACAGGTGGTAACAGATCACCCCCTCCGTCGCATCTTGGAGGGGGTAGAACATTCCGGGAGGCTAGCAAAATGGTCAATAGAGCTCAGTGAATTTGACCTCGTCTTCGTTCCTCGGCTCGCCATAAAGGCACAGGCGGTGGCCGATTTCCTGGTGGACTATGTAGTTGAGGTCCAGGAGACGGAGGTGTCCCCTCGGGCAACCTGGAAGATGTTAGTAGATGGAGCGTCGGGAAGAAATTCCTTTGGAGGAGGGATGATCTTGATCATCCCGGAGGGGACCCGAATTGAGCAGGCCTTGAAGATTCATTTCACGGTTACCAACAATCAAGCGGAATATGAGGCGGTCATTGCTGGACTCAGGTTAGCCCGGGAGCTGGGCATACAAGACATTGAGGCCTCGACAGACTCCATGGTGGTGGCGGGCCAGATCAAAGGGGAGTTCGAAGCAAGGGAGCCCACCCTCCGGTTGTATCTAGGAAAGGTCAAGGACATCATAGGGCAGTTCCGCAGCTTCTCAATTCAGCACATCCCGAGGGAGGAGAGCACTCAAGCTGACAACCTCGCCAAGCATGGCCCTCGAGCCGGGGGAACAGTGACGGAACTCTTCAGACCGTCTACAGAGGAAGGGGAACTCATGGAAGTATGCCAGCAGAGGTCGTGGATGGACCCCTTCATCACCTTCTTGGCATCAGGACAGTTACCCGCGAAGGGGCTCGACAAGAAGCATACCAGATACAAATCGGCGTACTACCTGCTGAAGGATGGGGTTTTATATCGCAAGACCCTGTCAGGTTTGCTGGCCAGATGTGTGTCAGAGGAGGAGTTTCTCAAGGTTCTGCAGGAGATTCACTCGGGAGAATGTGGAAGTCACTCGGGGAGCCGGACATTAGAAGGGAGGGTACTGAGACAGGGGTACTTCTGGCCTACCCTCAGGAGAGATGCGGAGGAATTCACGAAAAAGTGTCAAAAATGGCAGGAGTTCGCCCCCCTTCAGCTCCTTCCGGCCCAGAGGTTGCGGACCATCACAGCTCCCTGGCCATTCGCTATATGGGGGCTAGATCTGGTGGGCCCCTTTCCCCAAGCAAGTGGCCAAAGGAAATTCCTGCTAGTCATGGTGGACTACTTTTCGAAATGGCTGGAGGTGAAGGCGTTGGCTAAGGTAACCTCGCAGGTGGTCAAGAATTTCGTATGGGGGGAGATCATCTGCCGGCATGGGTTGCCCCTAGCCATTGTGACAGATAACAGCCACAATTTGCAAGTAGAGAATTCGTGGATTTTTGCATTCGTTTGGGAATAGATCTCCGCTTTGCCTCTGTTCATCATCCACGGAGTAATGGACAAGTTGAAGCGGCTAATAAGGTCATTGTCAATCTATTGAAGAAAAAAGTGGAGAATTTGAGAGGGAGCTGGGTGGAGCAGCTACCTTCAGTACTGTGGGTCTTGAGGACCACACCAAACACAGCCACGGGGGAAACCCCGTTTAAGCTCTCTCATGGCTCAGAGGCTGTCATACCTATCGAGTTTGAGGTCACATCACCGAGAGTAGCAGTTGTAAGGGAAGGAGCTGAAGGATGGAGAGCAGAGAACGAAGAAGAATAGAGACTCTCATTGGATCTCGTGGAGGAGCTCCGGGATTTGGCGATGGTCCGGCAGGAGGAGGTCAAGCGCCGGATGGCAAGGTACTTCGACAAGCGTGTAAGGATCAGGCAGTTTGAGAAAGGAGATTTGGTCCTGAAAAAGGTAGATGCAGCAGGTAGAGGGGCCTCCGTAGGGAAGCTCAACCCCAATTGGGAGGGTCCTTTTGTAGTAAAAGAAGTCTTAAAGTCAGGAGGGTACCACCTCCAGGATGTGGATGGGGTATCCCTCGAGCGAGCCCGAAGTAGTGATGATTTAAAGAGATTTTACCCGTAGCACTCTGTCCATTTTACCTCTCTTTTTTTTATTGTACAATGCTTACCATTAGGATGTGCTCCTTTGATGTGATGAAAGCGTGGGAGACCTTCTTAGGGCACCAAGGGCGAGATGGTTTGGAGAGGAGACCCCGAGCAGACCCGCTGACCAGACTCTCAACTAGCTGGTAGGGTTGTAAGCTCACTCGGTGGTTGGAGGTATTTTGGAGAGGAGACCCCGAGGAGACCCCGAGCAGACCCGCTGACCAGGCTCTCATCTAGCTGGCAGGGCTGTAGGCTCACTCGGTGGTTGGAGGTGTTTTGGAGAGGAGACCCCGAGCAGACCCACTGACCAGGCTCTCACCTAGCTGGCAGGGCTGTAGGCTCACTCGGTGGTCGGAGGTTTTTTTGGAGAGGAGACCCCGAGCAGACCCGCTGACCAGGCTCCCATCTAGCTGGCAGGGCTGTAGGCTCACTCGGTGGTTGGAGGTGTTTTGGAGAGGAGACCCCGAGCAGACCCGCTGACCAGGCTCCCATCTAGCTGGAAGGGATGTAGGCTCACTCGGTGGTTGGAGGTGTTTTGGAGAGGAGACCCCGAGCAGACCCGCTGACCAGGCTCTCATCTAGCTGGCAGGGCTGTAGGCTCACTCGGTGGTTGGAGGTGTTTTGGAGAGGAGACCCCGAGCAGACCCGCTGACTAGGCTCCCATCTAGCTGGCAGGGCTGTAGGCTCACTCAGTGGTTGGAGGTGTTTGGAGATGAGACCCCGAGCAGACCCGCTGACCAGGCTCCCACCTAGCTGGCAGGGCAGTAGGCTCACTCAGTGGTTGGAGGTGTTTGGAGAGGAGGCCCCGAGCAGACCCGCTGACCAGGCTCTCACCTAGCTGGCAGGGCTGTAGGCTCACTCGGTGGTTGGAGATGGTTTGGAGAGGAGACCCTGAGCAGACCCGCTGACCAGACTCTCATCTAGCTGGCAGGGCAGCAGGCTCGCTTGAAGGCAAGTTTAGGGGTAAGGGCTCGCGAGGGGAAGGGTCCATATTCATCAGAAGGATGACAGAAAATCCCTAAAATAGAGAGGAGCCAGGAATCGGGCCAGGGAAGAGGGTCCCTGGCCGGCACTCACCATGGGTGGTCCCGCGCCTGGCGGGGGGACTTTCCTTATTCCAGGCACAAGCCTCAGAAGGCGGAACCTGCCGAGCGAGACGGCTGGTCTCCAGGGACTTCGGCGCAGGATAATCTTGCGGCGAGGCGAGCGCTAACAGTGGGCGGATCTCGCGCGTAGTAGGGGCGAAGAGAGATAAAAAATTGTCTCGCTCTTTTGGCTAGCTATTAAGCGAGATGGCAGACGATAAAAGCAGCAATTAAACAACATCTAAAAAATTGTCTCGCGCTTTTGGCTAGCTACTAAGCGAGATGACAGAAGATAAAAGCAGCAATTAAATATCACCTAAAAAGTTGTCTCGCGTTTCTGACCAACTATTACGCAGGACGCCCGAAGAGGGAAGCAACAATTAATGTGTAAAAAGTTTTAAACAAAATATCCGTAGAGCAGGAACACCTCGCTTTCCTTCTTCAAGGAAGTGTCTACCAGAAATACAAGTACTAGACAAAAGAAAGAGGGGAAGAGAAGCCACTGCAGTTGATGGTACGCTACTCGCTGTCAGAAGAAGAGCTGACGTCCGTCTCGCCGTACAAGCGGGGGACCAGGTCGCGGACGGTTACCGTCTCTGCATCCTCGCGCACCACTCCCAGCTCCTTCATCATCTTAAGAACAACCTCCGCCGTCTTGATATTTGAGTCCCGGCAGATGGCGTCCACCTCGTCTACTGAGTAGCGGGAAGGAACGAGAAATTGGTCCAAGGGGGACGTCACGCTGTTCCGGAGGCGGAGATTTTCGGCTTTCAACTTCTTGTTCTCCCCCTCCAGTTCCTCAATACGTGAGCGCATTCTGTTGGCCGTCTAGGCATCCTGCGGAAGAAAGCGAGTAAGGGACTATAAAAAGCAAGAGTAAGACTAGCAAAGCAACGGTAAGAAAACTTACCACGCCACCCTGGCTCTGCGCGAGGAGGTTGTCGGCAACAAGCAATCGCTTCTCCAGGTCGAGGGATTTCTCCCGCTCCGCGGCGAGACCGGCCTCCGCCTCCTTCCATTTCCTGTTGTTGAAAACGAGGCGGCGCGAGACTCGGTGCGTGAGCTCCAGGGAGCGAAACTGAGAGTGGGCACTTTTTAGAATGAGATCCCGCGAGGCCTCATTATCTGCGGGCTCGGAGCCAAGGCCGCCATACAGCCCAAACCCTAAGGAGAAGGCATGACTGGTGGGTGGGTCCTTCTCCTTCCAGGAAGGGAGAAGGGTAGACACCAACACGCGGTTGGTGTCTTGGTCCCATATGAGAACCGGCTCGCCGGCGTCATCATCCGTCACAGGCCCCATATTATAATTAGGGTGCGCGGCGGGAGTCGGGCGGCTGGATGAGCCAGTCTCGCCAGGAGGGAGCTGAGAGGGCTGAACATTGCTGGGGGCAGCTGGCTCTGAAGAGACCGTCTCGCGAACGGGCGAGACGGGTCGTCAGGGAGGCGAGGGAGATGATAGAGTGATGGGGGACAGGGACCCCGCTGGCTCTTTTCTTTCCTTAACAGATTTTTCCTTTTTGAAGGACACTGAATTTTTCTTCTTATTGGGGCTGAGGCGAGAAGTACCCTCGCCCTCGGGCCTCTTCTTGGGGGAAGGTGTCAGCGTGTCTTTCGCAGCCTCCGCCGCCATACTCGCCAAAGCGAGAGCTCGGTTACTTTGGTAGGGGGGATGGACGGGGACAGTCCTCTCTCCTAGATAAGATGACAGTCAGCGGGGAGTGAGAATTTACAAGGATAAAGAGGGAAATATAAGAGTACCTTCGCCGGGGAAGACGGAGGGAAGCGAGTCGAGGTCTCACCGAAGGTATTGGACCTCGAAATTCTTCCCTGCGAAGAAATCACAGAGATCTTTCTCGGCACCCCCACCTTGGGGGTGTCATAATAGCATTCGGCGGGAGACACAGGGGCGAGAGGGATACCTCCCAGATCCCCGCGGATGAAGACGAACCGAGTCAGCCAGTGGTGGTTCTTGTTCGGCGTCTCGCACACCTTCAGGCCTTGGCCTGTGAAATAAGAGATGTCGTCGTCCTTTGCGTGGTAGACAAACAGCTTGCGGAAGGCAGTTAAACTGAACTCAATACGCTCTCGCCGCAGGTAACAGGCGAAAGCGATCAGCATGGAGATGTCGTTGAGGTTGAATTGGGCCGGGATGACCCCAAAGTACTTCAGCACTAGCTTGACCTCCGGCCAGAGGGGAAGCCGCATCCCCGCCTTGAAGTGCGAGACGGGGAAGGCCAGCTCGTTGGGGTAGAAGGTGTTGATACATTCGCCAACTTTGGGCGGGCGAGACAGATAGCCGTCGGCGAGATACTCGCCGGCGAAACGAGCGTGGTCTTCCTCTGGCAGTCTGCCAAGAGGGAAGTCGTGGTCCACGAAGCGCTTTCCGCAACGGCTGCGCCCCTCGCCCTCTTCCATCTTTTTCTTTCCCATGGCGGGCGAGAAAGCGACAAAAGAAGGAGAGGACGGTTCAGAGAGAGAGGGACGCGAGATGGGGAGAGAGACGGGAGCCGCGATCAAAGAAACAGCTTAGAGTAACAAAGCAGAGAGGCCTGGGTTGGAGATATTTATAAGGGATAAGGGAGAGAGGGGATTAAGCGGGAAAGTCAGGCGGCGGGAAATGAGGAGACACCCCGACGTTTCGTCTCTCTCTATCTCTCTCTCTATCTCACTCTCTCTCTAGAACTCAAGAGGCGGGGGCGTCGCAGCATTCTTTTTGCGGCAAGCCATCATTACAGGACTAATAGAATAATAGCTAATCATGATAATGATGAAAAGACGGCATGATATGACCAATACAGTACCAAAAGTTTAAAATAAACCATCCCGCAGAAGGGAGCATCTCGCCCAGATAAATTTTATACAACGCGTCAGTAATCGAATAGCTAAATTGACAGAAATACAAGGAGGACCTGGAGAGGGCGAGACGGGACTGCGACAGTTTAGTTCCGCACCCACTGCCAGCGGCCATCTTTACCTCCCGCGCATGGAGGGCGGCCAGGAAGGTGAAAGGCGCGAGCAGCGATCACGCCGCGGCGCGCGAGACGAAGATGTTCGTCCGTCTCGTTTAAGATAGCTTGGGGGTCGGTCCCGTCTAGTACCCCATCCGCTTTCATCCTGGCGGAAAGGCGGTGATAATCTGCATCTATCCACTCCATGCGCCGATCGGAGGCTTTCTTCTCCAGCTCCATCTCGTGGATTATGTGCGTATATTTACGGAACATCCTGGCTATCCTCCGCTTCAATTCCAGGGGGTCCATGGGATCACCCAAGTAGTCCTCGATCTCGCCAGGATGAGGAAGATGCGAGAGGGGGGGGGGGGGGGTAGACGCGGGAGCTTCTTCAGTATCGGAATCAAATTGGACGCCTGCGGAAATAGCAAGAGATCATAAGCAAGGATGAGCCCGCGCGAGTCGGATAAAAGAAGGCGAATCAACAGAAGAGCGAGAAGGGAAGGGATCTTACTGGGGATGCGAGGGTTCCCCACAACTCACGAGAGGTTTTCTCTCCGCGAGGGGGGCGGGGAGGCTGCCTTGGGCGAGTTAGTGCGCTGAGGAACTTGGCTTATATTATCAGGAGGATTGGCGGGCACATGCGAATCAGCAAAACTTCTCTGAAAAAGCGTAGTCAGCGGGCGAGACCAGAGAAGGGAAAGAGTAATGCGATTACCTGCTTCTCTCTGGAAGAAGCGAATGGGTTGTCTGTTGAAGGGGCAGAGGAGGTTGCACCCGCCGAGAGAGGGGGGCAGGCGGCTTTCGTCCTTTTAGGCGAGAGGGTGGAGAGGCTAAGGGAGGAGTGCGCCCCAGATCCGAGAATAGGGCGTCCGTGTTGGCTTTGTTTCGCCTTCGCACAATTGCGAGGCGCTCGCGGAAAATTTGACTGTGAGACATTCCGAAGGAGGAAGAGATGAAGGCTAAAGGGTTCCAAATGAAGACTGAGATCTCATATTTATAGGCCCCATAGGGGGGGGGCACCAAAGATTCTCATAAAGGAATCCTAGCATCGCGAGCCACGGTTGGACTATCTTTCCGAGGTTAGGGCAACCTCGAAAAGAGCGGGGATTGTGTACAACCTTGGGCTCGCGAGAGGCGACCCATCAAGCAAGGAAGGAGGACTGGCGAGATGGGAGGAGGCCCACCTGCAAGAGGCGAGAGGTATGGACAACCCACGGAGATAGGCGAGACCTCTTTAGGCGAGACCTCTTTAGGCGAGACCTCCTGGTGGGGCGAGATGGCCCACCAGGCGAGAAGCCGGCGAGACGGACGGGGTGGTCGTCTCGCCTGACGGTTCTTTCCCCACTCGCCACATGTCAAAAGAGATGTCTTTATCTTTTTACCCCCAAGGGGGATTTTACCTTTGTGCCCCAGGTAGTTTTACATTTCTACCCCTGAAGGTCTGCGTATAGCCCTCCAAAACAGCGGAGTTTGGCTGTTGGCAGACTCAGCCCAGGGTGTTTTGGTCATTTCAGGTTAGTTCGGAAGTGATATTTGCAGATCAGATTCAGATGACTATAAATAGACCGATAGAGGTGCCTGAGAAAAAGGGGGTTGAACCTTTCCACTATCTTCCTCACAGGCACCTAGCTCAGCACTGGCTAGGGAGGGGAAGACCTTCAGTTCTTCCGGGTAAGAGGTGGGACCTCCGAGCTGAGCCCCCTCGGTCTGTTTTCAGGTCTCCGACTCTCGTCAGGAGGGTAGCACAGGGGGAGTAAGTGTGGGCTGCATCCTGTTTCGAACTTTAGGAGGGATCAGAAAGCTGGTTCCAACATATGTAGTTCGATGAGAAACACCCACGTCTATGGGGAGGGGTTATCCATTATCACTATTGGGGGAGAAAAAGAGGTCAGTACAATGTTACAACTTCACACACTCTCACCTCTCAATAAAAATCACGCATGTTGAAATCAAAATTCGGTTCCACCTAGAGTTCGAACCTGGGGGGAGCCTCACACATACTTCTCCCAAGCTGTCCCTTGCCGAGAGACTTGAATTTGGGAACTGACCCTTGTCTCTAGCGTGGAGGTCTCACCTCACACCCGGAAGACCTTGGTGATCTCCCCCTCCCTAGCCAATGCTGAGCTAGGTGCCTTGGAGGATGTAGCAAGAGGATGAAGAAGTGATACCCTCCAAGGCACCTCTGAGAGTTTATTTATAATTTTTTGGGAACGACCTGCAAATAGTCAACCTCCACTACTCTTGAAATTACTATCATAACCTGGGCTTGACGGGAACTTGGCCGGGCGAATGCTAAGTCGGGCGAGCTGGCCGGGGCGAGCTGAGCGAGCTAAGCTGGGCGAGCTGGCCGGGCTGGCCGGGCAGGCTGGACGAGCTGGGCGGGCGAGCTGGGCGGGCTGGCCGAGCTGGGCGGGCGAGCTGAGCGGGCTGGGCATGCTGGCCGGGACCCTTGAGTCGGCCTCTCGCCGCACCCGCCCCTTGAAAAGGGTTGGGACGAGTGCCGGCCTCCTCCACACTCGCTCCCCTTAAAACAGGTTGGAGGAGGCAAATACTGCATCCCCTTACTAGTATATTATGAAGATCGACCACAAATTTGTCTCCAAGAGTGCAAAACCCTTAAAAAGCTTAAAACTGTGTAGTAAGCCTTGCGCCTTCCTGGAAACCCCAATCTACGAATACAGAGTTGTACACAATCCCCGCTCTTTTCGAGCGAGTTCCACGCTCGGAAAAAACATCCAACCCAACGTATTCGCTGAATGTAGCATTCTTGGTACAAAAAATACTTGGCCTCTCCGAGGGGTCAACCTGCCATGCCAGCTAACGAGAGTCTGGGTGGCGAGATCCCCTCAGGGGTTGGAACTTTCTCTCCGCCGAGGCACATTCGACCCAACCAGCTAGTGAGAGCCTGGATGAGGAGATCTTCTCGGGGGGTGGGGGATGGGACTTGCTCCCCACCGAGGCACATTCGACCCAACCAGCTAGTGAGAGCCTGGATGAGGAGATCCTCTCGGAGGGTGGGACTTGCTCCCCACTGAGGCACATTCGACCCAACCAGCTAGTGAGAGCCTAAATGAGGAGATCCTCTCAGGGGGTGTGACTTGCTCTCCACCAAGGCACATTCGACTCAACCAGCTAGTGAGAGACTGGATGAGAAGATCCTCTCGGGGGGTGAGACTTTCTCACCATTGAGGCGCATTCGACCCAACCAGCTAGTGGGAGCCTGGCTGAGGAGATCCTCTTAGGGGTTGGTTCTTTCTCGCCACTGAGTCACATTTGACTCATCCAGCTAGTGAGAGCCTGAATGAGGAGATCCTCTCGGGACAAGAACTTACTATCGAGGCACATTTGACTCATCCGGCTAGTGGGAGCCTGGATGAGGAGATCCTCTCGGGGTTGGAACCTTCTCACCACCGAGGCACATTCGACCCAACCAGCTAATGTGAGTCTGGATGAGGAGATCCTCTCGGGGGTTGGTTCCTTCTCGCCACCAAGCCACATTCGACTCATCCTGCTAGTGAGAGTCTGGATGAGGAGATCCTCTCGGGACAAGAACTTACTACCGAGGCACATTCGACTCATCCAGCTAGTGGGAGCCTGGATGAGGAGATCCTCTTGGGATTGGAACCTTCTCACCACCGAGGCACATTCGACCCAACCAGCTAGTGAGGATGAGGAGATCCTCTCGGGGGTTGGTTCCTTCTCGCCACCGAGGCACATTCAACCCATCCAGCTAGTAGGAGCCAGGATGAGGAGGTCCTTTCGGGACAAGAACTTACTACTGAGGCACATTCGACCCATCCAGCTACTGGGAGCCTGGATGAGGAGATCCTCTCGGGGGTTGGTTCCTTCTCGCCACCGAGGCACATTCGACTCATCTAGCTAGTGGGAGCCTGAATGAGGAGATCCTCTCGAGACAAGAACTTACTACCGAGGCACATTCGACCCATCCAGCTAGTGGGAGTCTAGATGAGGAGATCCTCTCGGGGTTGGAACCTTCTCACCACCGAGGCACATTCGACCCAACCAGCTAGTGGGAGCCTGAATGAGGAGATCTTCTCGGGGGTTGGTTCCTTCTCGCCACCGTGGCACATTCGATCCATCCAACTAGTGGGAGCCTTCGTGAGGAGATCCTCTCGGGGGCGGGGCTTGCTCCCCACCGAGGCACATTCGACCCAAACAGCTTGTGAGAGTCTGAATGAGGAGATCCTCTCGGGGGTGGGACTTGCTTCCCACTGAGGCACATTCGACCCAACCAGCTAGTGAGAGCCTGGATGAGGAGATCCTCTCTAGGGGGTGGGTACTTACTTTGCTCTCCACCGAGACACATTCGATCCAACCAGCTAGTGAGAGCCTAGATGAGGAGATTCTCTCGGGGTTGGAACCTTCTCGTCACAGAGGCACATTCGACCCATCCAGCTAGTTGGAGCCTGGAAGAGGAGATCCTCTCGGGGGTTGGGCTAGACATGTCATTCAAACCATACTAAATTCAACATCCTCAAACGGGAAAATTTTAAGATACATGACATCCTGACTCTTCCGGTCAGGGGTAGACTCATTACAAAAATGACATGAAAGGGAGAAAGTCCTCACCAAAGCAAGGCTTCTTCAAGCTGCTCATGCATGATGGTCGTCATTCGCCTCCTTCTCCTCTGATACCTTTATCCTGCTCAAGCTCTCCATGATCTTGTCCATCTCCTCTGCCCAGGCTAACCAGGAGATGGTGTTGACAGTTGTGACGTAGCACTGCCTTGCCATCCTGCGGTCTCCTTTGACCCTGACTTGGATCTCTCCAGTGTCAAATTTGAGGCACTGGTGGACGGACGATGGCACACAACGGAAGGCGCTGATGAGGGGTCTTCTGAAATGGCATTGTAACTGCTCGGAGCGTCAACAATGACGAACCAGCAGTTCCTTAAGGTCCCCCCTAACTTCACCTGGAGTCCGACTCCACCCTCTACTTCCTTCCTTTCCCCTGAAAATCCAAACAGGGGTCCGTCCGAGGCGAACACCCCCCTTGGTTCCACCTTCATCCCATCAAACGACTTCTTAAAAATGATGTTGACGGAGCTCCCGTTGTCAACCAAGATTCGGGAGACGATGTAGTCTTCGATGACTGCCTGGATGACTAGCACATCGTAGAACAAATCATCATGATCCGGCATGTCCTTCATTGAGAAGGCGATCCTGTAACACCCCCTATCCGTCGCATAGTATATAGCAGTAGGTCCGGCCGGGGCCCGACGCCATATACC
The DNA here is from genome assembly GCA_039583875.1 of Platanthera guangdongensis. Taxonomy (NCBI): domain Eukaryota; kingdom Viridiplantae; phylum Streptophyta; class Magnoliopsida; order Asparagales; family Orchidaceae; genus Platanthera; species Platanthera guangdongensis. The sequence goes on along the minus strand of CM077152.1, from coordinate 33,014,593 downwards.
ACAGACAGACCGGGTGGTTACGTATGGAAACCATCCAACCAATCTCAACGTCCTACACAGAGCATTCTAGCGGAAGCAGTTTATAAGAGTTGTAAACAAGAACCCAGCATAGGAGCATGAATGTCCACTAATACCAAAAGGAATGTTATACAAAAATACCCAAAACCGGCCTTAAGGCCTTACAAAGTGTTTCACTTGAAAATTACATGTTTTACAAACCACGGCACGCAGGCCGGTCATACATGAATAAAGCAGTAAACACTTCTACTTGGGCCTTCGAGGGCCAGCTTCGCAAAAAGGGCTTTAGCCCGCTATTGACCGCTTGGTCCAGCTGCACCTGCAAGCAACAAACCACCGTATGGTGGCAAAACAAGGCAACGGTCAGCAATGCTGACCAAATTATAACGATCCCGCCCCCAACTCGGGGCGGCGATGCTCCTTCCCTGCATTTCATTAGCATAAGCGAGCCATATATATCACCATAGCCATTACATCACAGACGGTGGCTCGTACGGCCACACGTCCCGTGCACTCAGGGCACATTCTCGGTGAACCGGTCGATGTCACGTCAATTAAAGTCATTAACATTCCGGACTCACCACCGCCACTTAGACGGCCAAACCTATGAGCAATTTGTCTTCCTGGCCTGGGTCACGACAATTTAAGCCATTGACCGCCGAAGACTCACATCTATGCCAACGGCGAGTGCCACGTAACCTTAGGTCTCTCTAACCGAACGACATAAAGCGGGTACGGTTCCATCTAACCCGTGCTCATATCGCAACGACAATTTAAGCCATTTGCGCGGGTCAAACTTCCACCGAGTCCCATTCTATCGCAAGTCACATAACCCCGTTATGTTCAAGTTGGCTCTCAGGCCACCAAGTTGGCAAGATCTCGTATCCACCCAGTTTTCCGGGTGCACCTTTGGGTTAGTCCCCAAGGCTCCCTGCTGCAATCTACCGCGTAGAAAACCCGAAAAACAACTAATAGCACGGAGTCTTCTCCGGCCTTATGCAATGCAACATCACCGATCCAGACTAACATGTCCGGGTAGGCTTCACACATCATGCCTATGTCCGTTCTCGCATACGGACTCTAAACAATGGGGACTTCACATATCTACCCAAAGGAACGCCTCCAACTCTCCGCAAACTCGCGAGAGCGGGCTTCCTATGCTAAGAAAGAGAGCGACTCATGCTCAAGATGAGGATCGTTACCCTTGAGTTCCTCTTTGGCGCCATTGAAAAGTAATCGGATGGAAATCACCGCACTTGCGTTGCCTCCGTGGATCCGGAGTCGGCTTGCGATTCGGAGCTCCGAAGCTCCTCCAATGGCGGATCTAGCTCCTCTTCCACTCTTGGCTCTCCTCTTTCTCTAAGGACTTAGAGAGATGAAAAGTGAAGGAAAGTGATGGATTTCTAAGTCAACTCACGGGTATATCCTCTCAGGAACAACCCCCTGCCGTTGGATCTCAACCTAAGAAAACGAACGGCTTTGATTCGGGGCTGAAATGCCCAATCTGGACCGAACACGGCCTGGCACACGCCCGTGTCCAGGGCCGTGTGCCGCATTCGCCGTCAAAATCGAATCACCTGGAACCTCACACGGGTATCGAACACGCCCGTGTTCGATCTGACACGCCCATGTTCCACCTGACACGGCCGTGCAGCCGGCCGTGTACACCATGATTTTTCCCCCATTTTCAACCCGAGCACTGCACGGGTTCTAGGACATGCCCGTGTCCTTGCCCGTGTCACATTGACACGCCTGGACCCCAGGCCGTGTACACGAGACATTTCGTCGAGGGAAGATCGACGACTTGATGACACGGCCTTGGACACGCCCGTGTCCTAGGCCGTGTTCCTTGTCTCGACGATCGTCGAGTGAATCACGACGACTCCCCGGGACGATCGTCGACACGGGTCGACACGCCCTGCGACACGCCCGTGTCGCAGGCCGTGTGCCCATTCTCGACGAATCGTCGAGTATAACTCGACGACTTCACGGCTAAGTGTCGACACACGCTTGACACGCCCTGGGACACGCCCGTGTCCCAGGCCGTGTGCCTTCAGCCAGAACCCAAACTGGCCCAAAACGTCCCCCTTCGCTCCTTTGAGTTTCGGGGCGTTACAACTCTCCCCCTCTTAAAAGAATTTCGCCCACGAAATTACATAAAGGAAAGACATACAAAAACAAAATTTTGTACCTGAGCGGAACAACTCCGGATACTCGTCAAGCATAGTCTGCTCTCGCTCCCAAGAGAGCTCCTCACGACCGCAATTGTCCCACCGGACCTTGACCATCCTGATCTCTTTATTGCGTAGTTGCTTGACCTCCGAGTCCTCAATCCGCACGGGCTTGACCTTTGTCGTTAGCCCACTATCCACCGGCACTTGATCAACCGCGATCACTTGCGTAGGCTCTTGCACTGCCTTCCAAAGCACCGAAATATGGAATACATCATGTAAACCACTTAGCTCCACTGAAAGCTTCAGCCGATAGGCCGCTTCCCCAACTCGCCCCAGAACCTCAAATGGTCCAAGGTATCTTGGGCTTAGCTTTTTCAATCGCCGCACCCGCGAGACACCCTTGAACGGCTTGATCTTCAAGTATACATAATCGCCCACAGCGAACTCCACGTTCCTGTGCTTGGCATTATAGTACTTTGCTTGCCGGTCCTGAGCGATAAGCAACCTATCCCGAATGGTTCTCACCAAAGAAGTAGCACCCTCTACTTCCGATCGCTTATACAACTTTGACTCACCCGTTTCTATCCAAGACAACGGCGTGCGACATCTTCTACCATATAGGGCCTCGAAAGGCGCCATCTGAATACTTGCTTGGTAGCTGTTGTTGTATGCGAACTCCATTAAATAAAGGTGGTCTTCCCATTGCTTTCCAAAATCCAAGACACACATGCGAAACATGTCTTCCATGGTTCTATTCACCCTCTCGGTCTGCTCATCCGTTTGTGGGTGGAAGGCTGTGCTAAACTTCAGCTTTGTTCCCAACATTTGCTGCACCAGCCTCCAATCATTGGACGTGAACCGCCCATATCGATCACTCACGATGCTGCGGGGCACACCATGAAGCCGTACTATATTATCCACATAAAGCTTTGCCAGCTTCTCCACCGGATCGTCCTTCCTATGCGGAATAAAATGCGACACCTTCGTTAATCGATCAACAACCACCCAAATGGCGTCGTTCCCCTTTTGCGACCTTGGCAAACCGTGCACAAAGTCCATAGAGATGTCGTCAAATTTCCACTCCGGAATAGGCAAGGACTTAAGAAATCCTCCCGGCTTTTGGCACTCCGCCTTTACCAAGGCGCAGGTTTGGCACTTCGCTACGTATAGCGCCACATCCTTTTTCAAACCCGGCCACCAAAATAGTTTCTTCACATCACGGTACATCTTCGTGCTCCCCGGGTGAATCGAGTACTTGGTATGGTGTGCCTCGTACAACAACTCCACCCGTAAATTGCCCACACTTGGGACGCACAATCGACCGTCTTTCCAAAGCAATCCGTCCTCCACGACGAATTGGGAATTTGACCCATCCAGAGCCTCTATCATGAACTGCTTCATATGAGCATCCATATCCAAAGCCTGCCGAATCCGATCAGCCAGGTCATATTGGACTTCAGTCCAATTCAGCACTGCTTCAGCACTAGATTGTCTATCCACACAAACAATCTCCAACGCCTCCAACTCCTGCACCAACCGCTCATCATGCACTGATAGCCAATTTGCTTGAGCTGGGGCTCGGCGACTCAACGCGTCCGCAACCGCATTCCCTTTGCCAGGCACGTAGTGGATCTTGAATGTATAGTCCCCCAGGAACTCCATCCATCTACGCTGCCGCATATTCAGATCCTTCTGATCTATCAGGTACTTCAGGCTCTTGTGATCGGTGTAGATATCAATCTTCACACCGTACAAATAGTGTCTCCACAGCTTCAAGGCAAAAATCACGGCCGCCAACTCCAAGTCATGGACCGGATAATTCCTCTCGTGCACTTTTAGCTGTCTCGAGCCATAAGCTATCACGCTTCCGTGCTGCAGTAGCACGCAACCCAAACCGCTGCCTGAAGCATCGCTATATATCTCATAGCCTTCGGTTCCACATGGCGAACTCAGCACAGGCGCCGTGGTCAACCGACACTTCAACTCCTCAAAAGCTCGCGCGCACTCCGGCGTCCAAACGAACTTATGCTCCTTCCTCGTCAAAGTAGTGAGAGGTAACGCTAACCGCGAGAAGTTCTCTACGAAGCGCCTATAATAGCCGGCAAGCCCCAAAAAGCTCCGGACTTCTGCTACCGTAGCAAGCTCAGGCCACTCCCGTATCGCAACAATCTTCGCCGGATCCACAGCAATACCCCTCCACTCACTATATGCCCGAGGAACGCTACTGAGGATAGCCAAAACTCGCACTTCGAGAACTTGGCATACAACTGATTTCTCCTTAGCGTCTCCAACACCAAATGAAGATGCTTGAAGTGATCTTCCTCACTTTGCGAGTACACCAAAATATCGTCGATGAAGACGATCACGAAATGGTCCAAGTACTCCCTGAACGTCCTGTTCATCAAATCCATGAATACTGACGGCGCATTAGTCAGCCCAAACGGCATGACCGTAAACTCATAATGCCCGTATCTCGTACTAAACGCTGTCTTCGGGATATCACTCTCCCTTATCCGCAGCTGATAGTACCCAGACTTGAGATCTAACTTCGAGTACACCGTCGACCCGACTAACTGATCAAAGAGATCATCAATCCTAGGGATCAGGTACTTGTTCTTCTCAGTCAGCTTGTTTAGCTCCCGATAATCAATACATAATCTCAAGCTTCTGTCCTTCTTCTTAACAAAGAGGACCGGTGCGCTCCAAGGCGAAGAACTCGGGCGCACATACCCTTGCTCCAACAACTCTTGCAGTTGAACTTTCAGCTCCGCCATTTCCTTAGGCGCTAGCCGATACGGAGATCGTGACACAGGCTTTGCACCTGGCACTAGCTCGATCGTAAAATCTATCTCCCGCTGAGGCGGGGCTCCAGGAAGATCTGCGGGGAACACATCAGGGTATTCCGATACCACTGAAATACAATCCAAAGCGGGCTTCGGCTTTGCAACCTCCACTAGTGTAAAGAACAGTTTTGCTCCGGCACGAACCGCCTTCACCACCTGAAGAGCAGACATCAACGTCTTGCTCGACCCCTTTAAGCCCGTAAAAGTCGTCTCACGACTTGCTCCCAGCTTGACTTCCTTGCTACCGCAATCTATATGGGCCTGCTGCTCCGAGAGCCAGTCCATGCCAAATATGACGTCGAACTCCACTAACGGAAGTAAAGACGCCCGCAGGTCGAACTCCTGCTCCCCAATACGAATCTTAACATCGCAGATCCTATCCGCTCGCATCAAACACCCATTGGGCAACAACACATCCAACTTGTCCTTCGCCATCGAAGAAGGGACTCCGATGCGTGATATAAATCCTTCGGACAAGAAGGAGTGTGAAGCTCCCGTATCGAAGAGTGCTCGTGCCGGATTTTCACAAATCAATACAAATCCTAAACAAGTAGTGGTAAGGTAACATGTGCATAACAAGCATATAAAGAGATTGACTTGCTATAAATTAAATCGTACCTGTCACCACATCAGCTTGTTTAATGGCCTCCTGTTGGCCAAGATTGTAGACCCTTGGTTGGGCCGGAGCATAATGGGATGCGGTCGACTCCACCGCCTTTCCCTTCTCTTCATAAGTAGCTCCCGGCCTCCTCTCGGACTTAGGACGTCCGCTCCAACAATCACGGGCGAAATGCCCCGTCTTTCCACATGTAAAGCACGCCCCCGGGGTCCGACCCGTAGTCGCCCCAGAAGCGCCAGAAGGAGCTGGACCCGAAGTCCTATGCTTCTTGAAAGACCTCCGATAGCCGGACTTTGAAGTAGTCGGCACTCTGAACTCAGATTTCTTTTCACCCAAGCTTTTCTTCGCTTGCACGCTCTTCATGTCCTTCTCCAAGGACCGGGCAGTATTGACCAAGGTTAAGAAACCCTGCGTCATTGGCCCCGACAGTAGCAGTCTCAACTCATCCCTCAAGCCTTCGTAGAATCGATTAGTCTTGCGCTCCTCATCCATGATGGCGGAGCTAGCATAACGACTCAACCGCATAAACTCGTGGAGATATTCATCCACGCTCCTCTCACCCTGCACCAACTTCAGGAACTCATTCTCCATTGAAATCCTCTGAGTAGAAGGGAGGTATCTTGCTAAGAATAATCCCGAGAACTCTTCCATCGGAACGTCTATCAGTTGTCTACCTCTCAAATGATGCAGCTCCAATCCTTCCCACCACATCCTCACCTCACCGTCCAGCAGGAACGTAGCGATGGTGGTCATTTGCCACTCCTCCGTCTCCGTCGCCATCATGACTCTCTTCACCCTAGAGAGCCAGTCTTCAGCCTGAGATGGGGTTCCCAACCCCGAGAATAACGGAGGGTTAAAGCTCATTACATGCTTTAGCTGCCTCTCAGTTGCCCTCCTTGGCACTACCGGTTCTACAACCACTTGCTCCACCCTCCTCGGCTCAGCCTCTCGCAGAGGTTCTTGCTCCATCACGGGAGCGGGCTGCTGCGCTTGCCTTCCAGGCTGCGCATTAATCACGGCCAACACCGCTTCAGCCACCAATCGTATATTTTCAGCCGACAAAGGTGTTGCAGGAGCAACATCCGGTGCACTACTAGCCTCAGAAACTCGGCGTTCTGACGGCCCAACACCACTTCTGGTCACCTATAGTGGTACAAAACACCGTTAAGCGACCAAATAAATTGCAAACAGCAATTATAGGAACACGCAGGTTCCTCAAACACGAGTATTTTCATTCCTAAGTGGACATTCATGGGTTCTTTTTACCATTATAACGATGACGCACACAATGTGCTCACCACCCCTTAAAAAGAATTCGCCCACGAATTCACTTTAAGCCCGACCAAAACCAGTAGTCTGATACCAAATTGTAGCACCCCCTATCCGTCGCATAGTATATAGCAGTAGGTCTGGCCGGGGCCCGACGCCATATACCACAGACAGACCGGGTGGTTACGTATGGAAACCATCCAACCAATCTCAACGTCCTACACAGAGCATTCTAGCGGAAGCAGTTTATAAGAGTTGTAAACAAGAACCCAGCATAGGAGCATGAATGTCCACTAATACCAAAAGAAATGTTATACAAAAATACCCAAAACCGGCCTTAAGGCCTAACAAAGTGTTTCACTTGAAAATTACATGTTTTACAAACCACGGCACGCAGGCCGGTCATACATGAATAAAGCAGTAAACACTTCTACTTGGGCCTTCGAGGGCCAGCTTCACAAAAAGGGCTTTAGCCCGCTATTGACCGCTTGGTCCAGCTGCACCTGCAAGCAACAAACCACCGCACGGTGGCAAAACAAGGCAACGGTCAGCAATGCTGACCAAATTATAACGATCCCGCCCCCAACTCGGGGCGGCGATGCTCCTTCCCTGCATTTCATTAGCATAAGCGAGCCATATATATCACCATAGCCATTACATCACAGACGTTGGCTCGTACGGCCACACGTCCCGTGCACTCAGGGCACATTCTCGGTGAACCGGTCGATGTCACGTCAATTAAAGCCATTAACATTCCGGACTCACCACCGCCACTTAGACGGCCAAACCTATGAGCAATTTGTCTTCCTGGCCTGGGTCACGACAATTTAAGCCATTGACCGCCGAAGACTCACATCTATGCCAACGGCGAGTGCCACGTAACCTTAGGTCTCTCTAACCGAACGACATAAAGCGGGTACGGTTCCATCTAACCCGTGCTCATATCGCAACGACAATTTAAGCCATTTGCGCGGGTCAAACTTCCACCGAGTCCCATTCTATCGCAAGTCACATAACCCCGTTATGTTCAAGTTGGCTCTCAGGCCACCAAGTTGGCAAGATCTCGTATCCGCCCAGTTTTCCGGGTGCACCTTTGGGTTAGTCCCCAAGGCTCCCTGCTGCAATCTACCGCGTAGAAAACCCGAAAAACAACCAATAGCACGGAGTCTTCTCCGGCCTTATGCAATGCAACATCACCGATCCAGACTAACATGTCCGGGTAGGCTTCACACATCATGCCTATGTCCGTTCTCGCATACGGACTCTAAACAACGGGGACTTCACATATCTACCCGAAGGAACGCCTCCAACTCTCCGCAAACTCGCGAGAGAGGGCTTCCTATGCTAAGAAAGAGAGCGACTCATGCTCAAGATGAGGATCGTTACCCTTGAGTTCCTCTTTGGCGCCATTGAAAAGTAATCGGATGGAAATCACCGCACTTGCGTTGCCTCCGTGGATCCGGAGTCGGCTTGCGATTCGGAGCTCCGAAGCTCCTCCAATGGCGGATCTAGCTCCTCTTCCACTCTTGGCTCTCCTCTTTCTCTAAGGACTTAGAGAGATGAAAAGTGAAGGAAAGTGATGGATTTCTAAGTCAACTCACGGGTATATCCTCTCAGGAACAACCCCCAGCCGTTGGATATCAACCTAAGAAAACGAACGGCTTTGATTCGGGGCTGAAATGCCCAATCTGGACCGAACACGGCCTGGCACACGCCCGTGTCCAGGGCCGTGTGCCGCATTCACCGTCAAAATCGAATCACCTGGAACCTCACACGGGTATCGAACACGCCCGTGTTCGATCTGACACGCCCGTGTTCCACCTGACACGGCCGTGCAGCCGGCCGTGTACACTATGATTTTTCCCCCATTTTCAACCCGAGCACTGCACGGGTTCTAGGACACGCCCGTGTCCTTGCCCGTGTCACATTGACACGCCTGGACCCCAGGCCGTGTACACGGGACATTTCGTCGAGGGAAGATCGACGACTTGATGACACGGCCTTGGACACGCCCGTGTCCTAGGCCGTGTTCCTTGTCTCGACGATCGTCGAGTGAATCTCGACGACTCCCCGGGACGATCGTCGACACGGGTCGACACGCCCTGCGACACGCCCGTGTCGCAGGCCGTGTGCCCATTCTCGACGAATCGTCGAGTATAACTCGACGACTTCACGGCTAAGTGTCGACACACGCTTGACACGCCCTGGGACACGCCCGTGTCCCAGGCCGTGTGCCTTCAGCCAGAACCCAAACTGGCCCAAAACGTCCCCCTTCGCTCCTTTGAGTTTCGGGGCGTTACAGATCCTCTCCTCCGGGGGTGGGGTCTGGGATGTCGAAGCAACGCTCCGACGGTACATGCCATGGAGGCTTGACTTATGAGTGGCCTCAATCCCCACTCCACCGTGAATCACTCTTATACCTCCTAGGATTCCTACGTCGACCCGGTCCTCACATACATCATCTTCCCCCTCTCTGGATATAACTTCTTCAATCCGCAACGACGGCTGCTGCTGGGCTGGGGATCTCGCCTCTCTCACTTCCAAGAATTCGGGGCAGGTAGTTGTGGCGTGACCCTCTACCTGGTGGAAGTCACAGTACGACAACACTCTTCCTTCCTGAGACACCACGCTGGAGCCGGAACGCCCGTCTTCTGAAACATCTGCAAAGCCGAGGCCGGATGTGTCACATCCCAAGCTCTTGCTAACCAGGCGGAGGGCCTTCGAGACACCACGCTAGAGTGCTAGCTCACGAACATCGTCCATCCGGAGCTTCACCTCCTTGGACCAAATCTCGTCACGAACCTCCTCTGCAATCAAACTACGGTCACACATGTAGTCCAATGATTCCAAGTATTTTGCAAGTCCCGCAGCCTTTAACTTTGACACGTGGCTATCAGAAGACATCATCTCCACTTGGGCCTTTGCCGCCCGTAGCTGAGTCTCAAGTCTGGTGGCTTCCTCCCGTGTTGCCTGCAACTGGGTCTCCAAGCCCGAAGTCTCCTCCTTCGAGCGCTTCAACATCTGGGTGGTCCTCTCCATCAGGGTTTTCTCCACCTCCAAGGCTGCACGTGCATCCTCTAGCTCGGATTTCAGCGCCGTCCCGGTCCGGCGGAACCGCGCAATGTCCCGATCATGTTCCTCCTTCAAGGAGGCAAGCGAGTTCGACGTCAACCAGATCTTCTCCTGAAGAGCAAGATACCCATCTTTCAAACTCACATAATGACCATTCCATGTTACCGCAATCTGGGCCTGGGTCTCCATCTGCACAAGAAAAAAGGTCAAGGTTAGCACCAAATAATGAAAAAGAAAATGAGGAAAAGACTCTTCACAACGAGTCAAGGCACTCACCGCATCGCTCATTGCCCTCAAGGAAGAGGACATCCGCGAGGCCGCTGCCTCCGAAGATGCTTGAGGAACTGGGGACGCAAGTATCTGCATCTCAGGAGTCGACTCAGGACAGACATCAGAAGGAGCCACCGCCACCGCCGTATCAAGGTCGTCAGGAGGGGCCGCCACAGTTTTCCTCTTTCGGCTCCCTCCCTGAGAAGTCCCAACAATCTAGACTGCATCCTAAGAGATACCATACCGCAACAGGCGCTTCTCCTCCACGTAGACGATGATATTAAAGAGACGGTTGGCTAGTTCACGGGGCTCTGAAAACCCAAGCACTGGAGAAAATTCTCGTTCCTTCCACCTCACACGGCGACAGCGGTCGGGCAGTGTGTCCCACGCCTCAGGAAGACCCCATAAATTCCTAAGATACCCAAAAAGAGTGTTCCCATGTCGACGATCCTTTCGAGCCTCAAACTCCAACCAACTCTTTTTGCTACGAACCTCCACCCGCTCGCCACCGTCGGAGCGAACATCACACTAATCTCGTAATTGGTCCAAGAAAAGTTGTTCTCCATGCTCGCAACAGAAGACAAATAAACCCATAATTCGGGCAATTTCAACCGGGACAAACTGGGATCCATCAGGGAAGTAAAGTAATATAAATGACTGAGATAACCATAGCTTTACCTTTTGAGACCAAACTGCCCTTTGATTTTTCATTCTAAATGAAAATATTATTAGACAACCTGATGAGAGTGTGATATGCCAGAATAAGTGTATTTAGGGTGCAAAATGCCAAACCCTCTAATTGGGGGTGCTTAATGCCAAAATTCCAAGAAAGGAGTAAATTTTGGGGCGCTCGGTGCGATGCTGGAGCGGACAAGCAAGTGCAACAGAAGGCCGCGATCTCGCCGGACTGCGAAGGGAAAAAACTTGGCGCGCGATCTCGCCGAACATGCGAGAGAGCTTGAGCAAGTAATGGGGCATTAGGGCGCCGGAGACGGCGACAAATCCTCCGGCGGAGTTCACGACGTACCCAGGTACTTATTTTGTCGGGATTCAGTTTGAAACAAGGGGGGAGAGATAGAGAAGACAAATTTATAGAGAAATGAAGTTCGTTGACTCAAATCTAGCCGTAATATCTCTATGCAGTCGCGATCATAAATCATCTCTCTTATTTCTTTGGTATATTTCATGATCTCATCCTCATTGAAGACATCAATTGGATCATCCGTTTTTTTAACAGTAGAAAGAAACAGGTGCCTATAAAGTTCCCCAATCTCTCTTCTTTTACAAATATCATTATATTTAGGTGCTTTTTTCCCCTTACAAATTGCATATATACAGTGATATAGTCTCTGTTTGGCTCTAACGTTTTTGCTCCGGTGAGCTTAGACAAGAACGCCACCATTATAGAATGTTTGGCATGACAGTTGTTATGACTGCCACCAAGAGAACAAACTAGTTTTGAACACAAAAATGGATGAAGTTTCTCAGGTGAGGTTGGGCAGTCACGAACGCAGTGGCATGAACGCCCGACCTCTCCTAAGGAAATTTCATCCACTTTTATGTTCAAAAATAGTTTCTTTTTGATGGCTATCATAACCATTGTCGCCAAACATACATTCTATGTGATGGCATTTTTTGTCAAAACTCACCGGAGCAAAAAAAGCCGTGCCAAACGGAGCTATAATCTACTGTCAATCATCTACCATCAACTTGATGTTTGTTCTGTTATATGCAAAAATTACTTATTTAAGGAGAAATCAAAGTGCAATTAAGCAAAATCTGAAAAATCTTCAACAATATAGTATGAACATTATTGAAGTGAAGGCTCTGGTAAAACATCACCCCACTTGAGCTTTTTTTCTATGTTTGCTATTGGCCACCATAAAGGTTAATGAACTCTATAGCTACTTTTATGCTATATAGCATTCAGCTCTATGAATCTCTATATGTTTAAATTTTGATCTTTAGCATTGTTGCTAATTTAAGAACCATTGAATGGTTAGGTGATGTAGGGTAGGCTATGTAGTGCACCACTTAGACTCTATATGCAACACAATAACTGGTTCATGCGACGGATTAATAGAGCAATGGAAATAACAACGCCACAAGCAAATAACTACAACAAGAATTTATTTTAATATTTGGCAAATTTCTTAGTTGGCTTTCCTCCGCTCGGAGGGCCAAAAGCGAAGCGTGCGGCGAAGGGATCCACCTGCAGGTTAATAATCAATCGATACAAAATGCCACAAACAAGTTCCAAGCAAATATGAGATCTTCCAATAATAATATCCAGAAAATAGTACAACACAATCACAAAATATTCAAGACTAGGGGCTGATTTCGAGCAATGGAAGTGGAAGGTGCGGGTGGCGTAGATCGGGTGCCGGGTGGTGGAGCCGGAGGTGGAGATGACGGGAAGGGGCTGTTTTGGTGGTGGGAGAAGGGATCGAGACGGAAAACGGGCGGATCCGGATGAATACGCGCGGATCCGGACTCGGGTGGACGGATCCGGTAATAGATGGCCGGATCCGGTTTGGGGAGAGTGGATCGGGTGACGGGAGGGTAGATCGGGGCGCTTTAACCCGGATCGTGGGGAGTAATGGTAGAGGGGGTTAGCGGGCGGTGGATCCACGGATTTGGGATGGAGAAAGAGCGTTGGCGGGCTGGTAGGAGGCGGAAAGGGGGGCGGGTGGCTGGTTCCAGGCGGCGGACCGGTGGGAGGGGCTGGCGGCCTGGATAGGGAGGAGATGGGGGGGGGGGGTTCTGGCGGCCGGAACTGGGCGGAAGCAGGGAGGGGGGCTGGCGGCCTGGATGGGGGGAAGACGGAGGGTTTCGGGCGGCCGAAACTGGGCGGGAACAGGGAGGGGGCTGGCGGCCTGGATGGGGAGGAGAAAGTGAGGGAGAGGAAGAGGAAAACTTACCCCAAGGCGTCGGCACCAAGGGTCCACGACGTCGGCACCGCGGAAGACCACCGGAAGTAGGGAAGAAACTCTCCAACTTCAGCAATGATAACCCTAACCAGCCACTAGTCCTATTTATAAGAAAACAAGCATGAGGGCATCCCATCCAACGGCTATGATTGGCCGGTGGGTTCGCCCTTAAATAAAATAAGCACGTGTCCAAAAAAAATACATAAATATATAATTCTGATTCGCGGCGACGTGCCGGACGCAACCACGGGGTCGGATCGGCGATCCGATCACGTCTTCCGGCGGGAATAAATGAACGTGGGTCCCGCCCCATCATGTGCACGATCCGATGGATTCCCATCAACTCCCCCCGACTGAAAGACATTCATCTCCGAGGAATGGAGACGATCGTACTGGAGTCGAAGTCCGGGGGCAAGTCGATCAAGCTCTGCCGGTAGTATCCAAGCGTCGTCAGCGTCTGTACGACCCCGCCAATGAACCAAGTAGCGAAGACGCGGCCCGTCCGTGGTGGGAACAATCTGGTGGGATCTGATCTCCGTGATGCTCTCGTCTCTCATGGTGGGATCCGGTGCGAGTGGTGATGCCGGCGGTGGTACCAATGGCGACGAACTCCCAGGGGAAAGGGTGTTAGTAGTGGGCGGGCTGTGGTGGCCAACTGGTGTGGGTGGGGCGGTGGGGAAGGAAGGCAAGGGGGAAGAAGGTGGCGCACCTCCACTGCTCGGGTCCCCATAGTCATGAGGCTCGTAATAGGGTGTCAGATCCTCGATATTAAAAACTGGATGGATCCCCATGGTTGCCGGGATATCTAGCCTGTAGGCGTTTGTCCCAATCCGACTAATAACTGAGAAAGGACCCATTCGCCTGGCGCTTAGCTTCTTGGCAGACCCCGAAGGGAGTCTCTCCGGGCGGACTCGTACCATCACCCGTTCGCCAATATTAAAAATACGCTCTCGTCTTCGCTGATCTGCGTGAGTTTTATAATTTTCATTGCTCATATTAATACGTCGGCGAACCGACTCATGCAACTCATGCAGATGCTGTGCAAATGACTCGGCAGACTCACTAGGACGAGACTCTAACGGGCTCGGAATAAGGTCAAGGGGTTTCCTGGGGTCGTAACCTGACACTATATGAAATTGACTCAACCCAGTAGTCCTATTGACGGAACTATTATATGCAAACTCGGCGACCGGCAGGTCTAAGTCCCAACTACTCACTCGCTCTCCCACTAGACATCTCAACAAGTTCCCTAAACTCCTATTTACTACCTCCGTCTGGCCGTCCGTCTGTGGGTGGTAGGCAGTCGAGAACTTAAGGGTGGTGCCAGTCTTGAGCCACAGGGTCTTCCAGAAGTAGCTCATAAATCTCACGTCACGGTCCGATACGATGGTCTTGGGAAGGCCGTGTAATCGGAAAACGTCCCTCATGAAAATGGATGCAACGTGGGTCGCGTCCGCCGTCTTGCAGCATGCAATGAAATGAGCCATCTTCGAAAAGCGATCAACCACCACGAAGATGGAATCGTGCTTCCGAAGAGTGCGGGGAAGTCCAAGGACGAAGTCCATGCTAAGGTCCTCCCAAGGCCGACGTGGGACCGGTAACGGAGTATATAGGCCCGTGTTCTGCTTCGTACCCTTGGCCGTCTGACAGGTACGGCAGTGGCGGACGACTCTAGTCACATCCTTCCTAAGCGTGGGCCAGTAGAGACGGTCCCCCACAATGGCTATAGACTTGTCGCGCCCAAAATGTCCGGCGGCTCCACCCGCATGCAACTCCCAAATCAGGAAATCACGATACGATGTTCGGGGAATGCATAGGCGGGATCCATGGTATAGATATCGCTCGAAGATCTGATATCCCTCAACAGGGTTTGGGGGATCTCGGGATATGGCGGTGTAAATCTCACCAAAATCAGGGCACGTCGGATACTCTAAGATCATGCGCTCAAGCCCGTCGACGCGGGCGGTCATCGTCTGAAGCAAAGAGACACGACGACTCAACGCATCGACCGGCTTGTTCTCAACACCCGCGCGGTGCTTGAGAACGTAATGAAAATCCTGCAGATACTCAACCCACTTCGCATGTTGGTGGCCCAGCTTGCGTTGCGAATCGAGGTAACGGAGGGCCTGGTGGTCGGAATACAACACGAACTCCCGGGGAAGGAGATAGTGTCGCCAGTAGCGCAGAGACTGGACAATAGCATAAAATTCTCGATCGTAGTTCGAGTACTTTTGCTTTGCGTCATTCAGCTTCTCACTAAAGTAGGAAACTGAGTGTCCCTCTTGGCTCAATACGCCACCTATACCGATACCGGACGCGTCGCAGGCGACCTCAAAGGCGCGACTGAAATCTGGTAACCTCAGGACGGGAGCTGTCGTCAATCTCTCCTTAATCTCCTCGAAGGCTCTGGTGGCTGCGGGGGTCCACTGAAACTCTCCCTTCTTGAGACAACTCGTGAAGGGGGCCATGATCGTGCTGAACCCCTGGACAAACCTCCTATAGAAGGTGGCAAACCCGTGAAAGCTACGAGCCTCGTGGATATTCCTAGGTACAGGCCAATCTCGAATAGATTTGACCTTCTCAGGGTCCACGGAGACTCCAGTGGAGGAAATAATAAAGCCTAGGAAGTGGACAGACTCGGACAGAAAGGCGCACTTCTTCAGGTTCACATACAACTTCTCTTGACGAAGGGTGCCGAAGAGAAGTCTCAAATGATCGAGGTGAGCGGCCTGAGTCTGGCTGTAGACTAATATGTCATCAAAGTACACCACCAGGAACTTGCCCATGTAGGGCCGCAACACCTGCGTCATAACTCGCATGAATGTGCTCGGGGCGTTGGATAGCCCGAAT
The DNA here is from genome assembly GCA_039583875.1 of Platanthera guangdongensis. Lineage (NCBI taxonomy): Eukaryota > Viridiplantae > Streptophyta > Magnoliopsida > Asparagales > Orchidaceae > Platanthera > Platanthera guangdongensis. The sequence goes on along the minus strand of CM077152.1, from coordinate 32,998,548 downwards.
GGCATGACTAGCCACTCATACAGACCGTCCTTGGTCTTAAATGCGGTCTTCCACTCGTCCCCCTCACGAACTCGTATCTGATGGTACCCGCTGCGGAGGTCGATCTTGGAGAAGATCTGGGCACCGGACATAGTATCCAGTAAGTCATCGAGTCGTGGGATGGGGAAGCGATACTTGACCGTGATCTTATTGATGGCGCGGCTGTCGATGCACATACGCCAACTACCGTCCTTCTTAGGGGTAAGAAGGACGGTGACTGCACAAGGACTCATGCTTTCGCGAATGAACTGCTTCCGAAGAAGCTCGTCAACCTGCCGTTTGAGCTCAGCGTGCTCATCTGGGTGCATACGGTAGTGAGGAAGGTTTGGGAGGGAAGCTCCCGGGACTAAATCAATGGCATGTTGAATGTCCCGAGGGGGAGGAAGCTCATCGGGGAGCTCGTCTGGCATAATGTCCGCAAACTCGCCTAACAGGGGACGCACCGCGAGTGGGAAATCGACTGGAGCGTCCTCAGTAACCTGGGTAGCGGCGACTACATAAATAACGTCGGACTCGGCACTATCTCGCAGAAACTCACCTCGCCTCAGAATATGCAGTGGTCGCGAGGCGCTCGTGCTCGGAGATGACTCTACCACACCCTTGGGTCGATCTCGGGGCTGGGTGGGCGTCAACGTGATCTTCCGCCCCTTATCATAAAAGACACACGTGTTCGAGCGACCGAAGCACGTGACATCACGATCAAAAAGCCAGGGCGGCCAAGCAACACGTGAGCGACGTCCATGGGAATAACATCGCACCAGACCTTGTCCTGAAAGGATGCAATGGTGATCGGGACTAAACAACGCTGGGTGACCTGAATCGCCGTCTTGTCAACCCAGACGACACGGTACGGATGGGGGTGAGGCTCTGCCTTCACCTGCATACGGTCAAGCGCCTTCTGGGCTACAATATTCACGCAACTCCTACCATCAATGGCTAGCTTGCAGGGACCGCCTGCACTAGGGAAGTACGTGTAAAAGATGGTCGTGCGTCGCCAGTCCTCGTCTACACATGGGGTGTGTAGGAGGCGCCGAATCACTCCCACTTCTAATGATCGCTCGGCGTCACTCTCCCAAACTTCCTCGACTGCAGCCCTAACCTCCTCTGGGGCCTCCTCTTCACCCTCTAGACTCTGTTCCTCCTCTTCCTCAAGTAACAGGTTCCGCGTGGGGCACTGCGCCGCCACGTGGCCCCTGCCAGAGCATCTAAAACATACAATGCCCCCAGATCGCTGGCCATCAGTGGCTACGGCTTTACCCTTCGCATCCGCGGGGATGCGCGAGGGTGCGGCCGTGGTGGTCTGGGGCGGAGCGGGTTTCCTAAAGGTCGAGGAATCAGTCCGAGAGGTGAACTGCCTCGTACTAGACAAACGAAGGTACTGCTCATACTCGAGGGAGAGCTGGAATATTTGATCAACAGTCTCCAAGCGGTGGGGAATCAACTCTCTCTGAATATCGGAACGAAGGCCCGCCTTGAAACGGGCGCAGTGGCAATAGGTTCCTCTGAAATATCACTCCTGACGACCAGCTCATCGAAGCGAGCCATGTACTCAGCGACAATAAGTGTCCCCTGTCGTAAGTTCTGTAGCAGCTCAAATAGCTGATCTCGATATGACGCGGGGAGGTACTTCTCCTTCAGTCTCTCCTTCATCTCGTCCCATCTGGCGATGGGGTAGTAACCATCCCGCTCTAGAGCTCTCTCGACACTAATCCAGAACACCTTAGCTTGCCCGATCAACTTCATCTTTGCAAAGCGGACGCAACGCTCGTCACTCATGTCGTACCACTCGAAGTAGTGGTCCATGTCAAAGAGCCAATCGCTGAAGGCTTTCGGATCTAGGAGACCATCGAACGAAGGGGCATCGAGTCGGATGCGACGAGTGATGTCAAAGCCGCGGTCGCCTCTCCGCGGGTTTGGATAATCATCAGGATCATCGTCACGGTCATAGTCGTGTCGAGCGGGCGGGGGTCCGTGCTCACGTCGACCCGGCGGGTAATACTCGTCACGACGCTGGTCGTGGCGACCGAGCGGGGACACGCGGTTCCTAGGGCCAGGCTGTCGTGGCATACGGTAATCCTCCCACGAGGGTGGGGGTCGGCCACGAGGTGGCTCTGGGTTCCGCCATGCTGGCGGGGTGGGGGCTCTCACGGGATCTTCACGGTGGTAGCGGTCCGCAGGTGGCGGATCATCTCTGATCCGCTGCCCACGACGGGGAGAGTCGCCCGGATCACCCGCCTCATGGTCGGGTAGGGAGGGAGTACCTCTCGCGCGCTCTATCAGATCTAGGCGACGAGTCACCGCGGCGATATCGTGACGCACGTTCTCGAACTGGGTACCCATTGCGTCAAAACGCTCTAGAATAAGGCGTTGAAAGTCTGTGGTAGCGGTGCTCGAATTCGAGCCCGCTGCCCGGTCATTTGTGACGGGTGGATCTACCATGCTTCTAAATGTGCTACCACTACGGAGCATGCAAATGGCCCGACCTGGGCTCTGATACCAACTGATGTAGGGTAGGCTATGGAGTGAACCACTTAGACTCTATATGCAACACAATAACTGGTTCATGCGACGGATTAATAGAGCAATGGAAATAACAACGCCACAAGCAAATAACTACAACAAGAATTTATTTTAATATTTGGCAAATTTCTTAGTTGGCTTTCCTCCGCTCGGAGGGCCAAAAGCGAAGCGTGCGGCGAAGGGATCCACCTGCAGGTTAATAATCAATCGATACAAAATGCCACAAACAAGTTCCAAGCAAAGATGAGATCTTTCAATAATAATATCCAGAAAATAGTACAACACAATCACAAAATACTCAAGACTAGGGGCTGATTTCGGGCAATGGAAGTGGACTAGGTGCGGGTGGCGTAGATCAGGTGTCGGGTGGTGGAGCCGGAGGTGGAGATGACGGGAAGGGGCTGTTTTGGTGGTGGGAGAAGGGATCGAGACGGAAAACGGGCGGATCCGGATGAATACGCGCGGATCCGGACTCGGGTGGACGGATCCGGTAATAGATGGCCGGATCCGGTTTGGGGAGAGTGGATCGGGTGACGGGAGGGTAGATCGGGGCGCTTTAACCCGGATCGTGGGGAGTAATGGTAGAGGGGGTTAGCGGGCGGTGGATCCACGGATTTGGGATGGAGAAAGAGCGTTGGCGGGCTGGTAGGAGGCGGAAAGGGGGGCGGGTGGCTGGTTCCAGGCGGCGGACCGGTGGGAGGGGCTGGCGGCCTGGATAGGGAGGAGATGGGGGGGGGGGGTTTCTGGCGGCCGGAACTGGGCGGAAGCAGGGAGGGGGGCTGGCGGCCTGGATGGGGGGAAGACGGAGGGTTTCGGGCGGCCGAAACTGGGCGGGAACAGGGAGGGGGCTGGCGGCCTGGATGGGGAGGAGAAAGTGAGGGAGAGGAAGAGGAAAACTTACCCCAAGGCGTCGGCACCAAGGGTCCACGGCGTCGGCACCGCGGAAGACCACCGGAAGTAGGGAAGAAACTCTCCAACTTCCGCAATGATAACCCTAACCAGCCACTAGTCCTATTTATAAGAAAACAAGCATGAGGGCATCCCATCCAACGGCTATGATTGGCCGGTGGGTTCGCCCTTAAATAAAATAAGCACGTGTCCAAAAAAATACATAAATATATAATTCTGATTCGCGGCGACGTGCCGGACGCAACCGCGGGGTCGGATCGGCGATCCGATCACGTCTTCCGGCGGGAATAAATGAACGTGGGTCCCGCCCCATCATGTGCACGATCCGATGGATTCCCATCATTAGGTATGACACTCGTGTGAGGGATCTCTTAGACTTCAGCATCTACTTGGACATCAGCAATGAGGTGAAGTTTGCATGAAAAATTCAGGTGGGCCAACCAGATTCCAATCCTATCCATCAAATTATGATTTTTTTGAGCTGCAGATGATTTCGGTCTAATCCACCGGATTTCTTGGTGCGCCAGAGGGACATGGCGGAACGGGTTCATAGTGTACAACCCCGTGTTCGTCGAACGGGCCCCACCAGGAAGATCGAGCGGACCCAGTCCCGCGACCCGCACCCAAGCAACGAGCAGACATGCGGCAAGAGGCTGGTTCGCTCCCGCTCAGTTCAGGCGAGCGAGTCAGGCGAGACGACTCATCTATCCCTCCCGCTCGCTCAGGGAATCGTCGACCGGAGCGGGGGGCGCCATTCGTCGAACCGGTACTCGCGGATGGGCTCGGCGACCCACGATCTGCGAGCCGTTCGGAGGGTCACAATGGCCGCCAGTCCGTCCCCTATACGCGACCTGGCCACCTATCCACGTCGGCAGAGGACTGGCGGGTCGCGGCGGTCCGGCCCGCGTTCGCCCGAGAAGAGTAGGCTAGCCGATAGAACCAGGTCGCGCCCGCCTCTCGCGGGGAGGGATTGATGGCGAGCTGACCCCCCCCCCCCCCCCCCCTTTGGGTGCGAATAGCTGTTCAGGACAGCGGAGCCACGCTGTTGGCAGACCAGGTTGGACTGCGCATAGCTGTTCGGGACAACGGAGTTTGGCTATTGGCAGACCCAACCAAGGGCTTTTTGGTATTTTCAGGTCAGTTCTTCTGGTTATTGGCAGTTCAGGTTCCAAAAACTATAAGTATGACCCAAGGGGTACCTCAGAAGGGACGCTTTGAGTGCCTCCCTGCTCCAGTTTTCAAGTACTTTCTGAGAATACCTTAGCTCGGCTTCTGGCTAAGGAGGGGAAGCTCTCTGAGATCTTCCGGGTTTGTGGTGGGACCTCCCTGCCGAGCCCTTGGGTCTGTTTCTCCTTATCTCCTTTGTTGTTTTTCTTGCAGGAGCGAAGTAGGCGCGAGACCACCCCTTCCCCAAGGGTCGAACTCCACAGGAGACCGATTTCCGGTTTCAACACAGCCTTGAGAGCATCAAAGCTAGCATTGAAGCTCGAAAATCAGATTTCGACGCGTATATTGGTATTTTTCTTATCACCGAGTTAATCCTTCATTGCTTATAGGATGGAGATGGACATGGCTTCCATAATGGCTTGTAGAAATCTTGCAAGATCTTAGAATGTGTGAGCTATGTGATTTTAAGTTGTGGGCACATTTGTGTCAAGCTCATTTTGAACTCAAATATTAAAGTGAGAGTATTTAGGTTATTTAGGGAATTTGGATAACCATTAAGGAAGAAGAAAGGAAGAATAGGAGGAGAAGAGAGTGGATGAGAGAAGAACTCCAAGGAAACTCTTTGGCCAAGCCCTAGATTACAAATTGGCATTCCTATCAAGAAAAGTTCGTAAGCATATAACTCAGACTGCGTTTGGCACGGCGTTTTTGCTCCGTGAGTTTGGACAAAAAGCTATCATCTTAGAATGTAGTTTTGGCACGACAACAATCCAACAAGAAAAGAAACTAGTTTTGAACATAGAAGTGCATGAGGTTTCTTAGGTGAGGCCCGGGGCGTTCATTTACGAACGACGGTTCACGACCTTTGCCGCTTCGCAAAACATAGCCCCAATATAAGCCTTAACATCATCCATGGACAAAAACGTAAAAATATGAAATTATAGATGCTAGGTGAAAATAAAACAACATAACTTGCTTCGTCTCGTCCTCCTCGCAGCCATTGCGGATCATCCTTACGTGACGCCGTGCGCACATCCAAGTCCTGATGCTCGACCCACCCTTGGTCCCACATCCCTAATTGTTTAGGACCGACTTCATTGATGAAGGGGGTGTTGAAAATGTTACCAATTAAAAGCTTATCCTTGAAGATTATGCCTTTTGATCTCAATGCAAAAAAATGAGAAAGATAATATTGTTTTAATTTGCAAATGCAGTATAAAATGATTCTAAATTTATCTAAATAATTCATCTTTATTAATGAATCAAGGATAATTTATACATTAGTTTTCTTGAGACAAAACTATTTTACTTAGCCTAATCAATGACTTGAGTGTTATTTGAGCTAAGTTATCAAAGGCACACCGAGGCGCAAAGGCCCCCAGGAGCCTAGGCGCAAGGCGCAGACGCGCGTCTGAGGCACGTGAGGCGCAAAAAATGGGGGAAAAAAAGAAATTGAGCGAATTGGGCGCCCAATTCGCTGAAATATTCGCTGAAATTGAGCGAATTCGTGGAATTTCAGCGAATTGAGAGCCAAATTCGCTGATTTTCAGCGAATGGGCGCCCAATTCGCTCAATTTCAGCGAATGAGCGCCCAATTCGCTCAATTTCAGCGAATGAGCGCCCAATTCGCTCAATTTCAGCGAATGGGCGCCCAATTCGCTCAATTTCAGCGAATTGGGCGCCCAAGTGCGCCTAGGGGGTGTCTCGGGTGCGTCTAAGATCATGTTTTTGCCCATATCAAATTTTTTTTAAAAAAAAATACCTTGAAAGGCCCGGGCGCGCCTGAGATCCTGTAAGGCGCGCGCCTGGGCGCGCCTGAGGCGCACCTGGGATACATCGCCCGCCTCAGCTGTGCTGAGGCGCGGCGGGCTGCGCCTGGTGTGCCAGGCGCCTCAGGCGCGCCTAGCCGCGCGCCTTGACAACTATGTGTTTGAGTGTTGTTTGTTGTTGTTAATCAATGACTGGTGATTCCTTTAATAAGGCTTTGTTTGGCACGTTGTTTTTATTGCAGCGTGTCGCTGTTTTTAAAAACGCCGCGCCAAACAAAAATTTCTCCCCCTCCAGTAGGAGAAGTCCCCGCTTCGGAATCGCGGAAAAGGCGCGATTTTGGGTCGTGTTTTTTTTCATGACTCCTAAATCGCGCTCCGTGCGATTCGAGATTCTAGCGGAAGGTGGGGAAGACGACGTCTTTTCGGCAAAGGCGGGGTTGAAGAAGTCTTTGCGGGAGGCGAGGAGAGTTAAAAGGAGCTGCTTGATCTTGGCATGGGCGGGCTCCGACGGGTCGAGGTCGGAGCAGACACGGTAGCCGCCGGTGAGCCATGTTGTACGTGGTGTCTTTTACGGGGAGAAGCAGTGGGGATTTTTCCGATGGGAGGAGGTTGGGAGCCATGGTTGATGTGAACAAAACATCCATGATTGATGTGAGCCGTCGTAGTGTTGAATTTTCTCAAGATGATCAGCGAGATAGTCTAACGCCAAATTAATATTCTCAGAGTTATCAAGATCACACCTTGATCAAGCGGAACTAGGAAAGCAAGCTCAAACACCAATTGTAAGAAGAAGGAAGAATCATATCATATATTTATAAACTTCTTTACAAGGCGAGGTATACGTGGCGAGACATGATTTCGCCAGTACACAAGGAAAAACAGAAAGAAACAAATCAATCAGGGCGGATAGAACTGGAGACCGCCGAGACCGCCCAGTCCGACGAAGTTGCCGAGACCGCCCGAACTGTTGCTGCTAGAAGACGAATAGAGCACAGAGTCCACCGAGACCGCAAGGTCGCGCGGACAAGCCGTTATTCACTGACTGATGCCGAACTGAAGAACAGAACGCCTAACCGCCCGAGTCCAACTGACATGTTATTGAATTTGGAAAAGCTGAAGCAGAGAAAACGGACAAGCCGCAGAAGCGACCTGCTGAGATCACCGATTGTAACCGCAAACTCAACTGATCCTGACTGAAGTCAAAGCCAAACTTCTGGCTCCACAGTGCTAGTCGCGCAACCTGCAAACAATCAGTTAACTCTGATCAAACCACGCGGACAAGATAACCGAGGACACAACACTTAACCAAGTCTCAACTTACTGTTCCCTCAGTTACTGTAGACGTGTCGGGGGGGGGGCTATTTATAGGCGGGGTGAGCAGTGTGGTCACCGCCCTAAAGAATAGAGTCACCACCCCAGCTCGCAGCTAGCAAAGCCCAGTCCGCCGAGTCCGCAAGGACTTAGCCGGACTTCAAAAAACCCGCCAGGAGCCAAGGCAAAGTGACACCACCAGGCGGACTCCGCCGCAGTCCGCACACACTATGCGGACAAGGCAACAGCCCGCATAGCCCGCAAGCACCCGACCAGTCCGCCTCACTGCACAGCATACGGACACAGCCACAACCTATATTGCATCAGTCCGCACGCCATACGCGGACATGGCGACAGTCCGCACAGCTCAAGAACAACTCCTCAGCCCGTCATAAGAGTCCACGACCAACAGGCAGACCGCCCGGTCAACAACGGACTCTGCGGACACTGCGGATACCCTGGACTTGTCATAGAGTGTGACCAAGTCCAGCAAACCACCAAGAGTCCGGCGAGAGCTCGGCGGACAAGGCCCCAGTCCGCCAGCTCCTAAGACAGATCGCCAACGCCATGCTCAGTCCGCCACATGAATGCGGCTAACACTCCCCGCAACGCCGGAGAACTCGGCGAGGACCAAAGCCGATCTCCAAAGGCAGTCCGCAATAGCGAACTCTGCGGACTCTAACCAAGTTCGCCACACTCCGCGGACTTATCCTCCAATCCGCGCGGTTACTCCATTACCGGCCTATTTGCAGAACCGCAGGCCGAGCTGAGCACTGCCACCAGACCGCCAGAGACAGGCCGCCCAGGCCGCTCCACTAGAACAGCCAAGCCACCAAGACCAACCTGGCCAGTCCACCCAGGCCGCAACATTAGTCCGCCCAGGCCGCGGACTGAGACCGCTCAGACCGCGGACTCAGACCGCTCAGACCGCATGGTCTGTCGCATCACCCACTTTCACTTCATGATTTTCAACAGGTAGGAAGCGTGGTGGTGTCGTCGGAGGTCTCTGAATGCCTACTAGTCCGTTGTTTTTCCATACTTTTGCAGGCTCCTTTCCCGATTTTCATTTTTTTGACCATAACAAAAAAAGTTTTTCATTTCTGCAGGCTCCTTTCTTCCTCCATTTATTTGTGTTAGTGTTTGACTTGTTGTGTTAATTATTAGTGTTGTTATGAGCAAACTGTACAAATCGAAGTTTTTATTAATGTTATTTGTATTATTCACATCGCACAGCTGTTTTGCCAAACAACTTCATAAATTCTGTGTTTGAAACAACACTGTAAACGCTATTCTTCCAAACAGTTTCACAGATTCTGTCATCACTCTGCAAGACAGCTAATTATTTCATCACTGCTTCTCACCATTGCTTCTCCAGTCGCTGCAGCCGTGCCACTCTGCAAAACAGTATTATTTTTGTAGTGAGCACTTGTATTATTTTTTTCTATAGTCTATCATTTCTTGAAAAATGAGAGCATGTGAGACTCCCCTTGTATTAACATGTACTTGCATAGCTCAATGCAATTGCTTGAAAATTATCCAACTTTTCTTCACTAAATTAAAGGCTTGAGTGTTGCTGCTGCTGCTTCTTCTCTAAATTCTCACTACTAAAACAATCCTTCATACTCACTACATGCATATATAATACATTCATATATATAATACTTACATAGATAATGCATACATAAATACATACATAGATAATGCATACATAAATACATACATAGATAATGCGTACACAGATATATACATGCATAGATACAAATGTATAGAGAGAGAGAGATACATAAAAAATTGAAAAAAAGGATGCATTAAGTTTCTCATACTCTTTTTAAATGCAGTTGTAACAAACTAATGTTAGTGCATAAAATAGTTGGGGTCATGAAATTTTCTAGTCTTACAATCTGTAAACTTCCTACATGAACAGATTCACAAAAGCAATATGCTGACTGTGTGATTGAGGTCCTTCCAACGCAGCTGATCCCAGACGACAACGGAGGAAAGGTTTTGCGGGTTAAGTTGGTGATGAAGGAAGGTGTAAAGTACTTCGATCCAGTTTACCTCTTTGATGAAGGCTCCACCATCTCATGGATACCTTGTGGGAGGAAGCTCACCTGTTCCTACCCTGGCATCAAATTCACTATAAGGTAATATATTTAAAACTGATCTCTCAAAAACTATAAGGTAAATTATTATGCACAGAGGGCTGCATGGATTTTAATGTGAGAAACATGTGTTGTTTACTTTGATAACATAGAGTCTTGCATCTAGAAATTTATAGTCTTGTGCTCTTAATATAGGTTTTGGTCTCCTCCATAAACAATTTATATAGTTTTAATATCATTCTAACATGCACAATGTGAAAAAAGTTGATCTCCCCGGCTTTGAACTGCTATAAAGCAATCCTCAGCCAAGGGGCAACACGCGGACTGCTATATTGTCTAAGCTTTTTTTGTCACTCTCAGGTCTCAGTTCTAGAGATGGATGGGCAGTTTGATAGACTGGATGAGCTCATTTATGTAGAAAGCCATGGAAGCAACCTGTCAACAAAGTTCTATGGAGAAGTATCGCAGCAAATGCTGAAGCATTCCGACTTCCCGGGAAGCAACAACGGCACCGGTCTGTTCCAAACTATTGTCGGGCTAAAGATCAGGGATTTATACGAGCAGATCATCCAAGATGAGATTTTTATTATAATCTGTTCATTCTTTCTCGAAATTGTGTAATAATATGGGAGAAGAGGGGAAGGTGTGCATCAAAATCATATAAACTCCCTCTATATATGTTTTTATTATTCAACATGTAAAGGAAAAGATGGATGTAAGAGTCACAAACCCTTTGTCAATATGCCAGATTGGAATAGATTTTAAAGGCGTTTTCTTGTGCATTTTTGCCTATTCTCTTGAACTATTTTAACCCACTTTTTTTAACATGTGCAGTGTCTCCTCCACAATCTTATGACATTTCTTAAACCAGGGCCAACCACATCGTGTTTCTGCACCGCATGAGATCCACGGGTCGTACGAAAATGCTCGTTCCCAGCCAAACCATCAGCTCTAATAACACTTGTTCCGGCGGATAACCCACGACCAAATTAGTATTCAGCGAAAAACCCTGAACACATGGGCGAGAGGAAACCTCATGATATTTCTACAACTTATTTATCACCATCCAATATGAGACTAAACCAACATTCTCGCGTATCTTTGCATGAGACAAGTGTGACAACCCGCATCCGACTTAATTTGAAACTCCGATCCATATACAAACACGATGGATGCTGGCAATGAACAAACATGAGTCGGCTTTGGTATGAGATACCCGATACTAGGATGATAAATTTCCGAATTGTGCTTCACTACGCACAAGTTTAAACAACTTTATATCTTGTATGTGAGCTTATGGTGCACCAGTGAGCACTAGAATGTTAAGAGGAACCGATGCAACTCTCACATACAAATGATAAATTTTAAATACAAAACTATATATCTGATTTACATATTATACAATCATTGGTTGCAACGAATTTGATGGCATCTATTATACTATATTAAAAGTTAAAAAAACATGCATTTTGGCAAGAGAATGAGTATGGCCGCCGCCAAAAAAAAGAAACTAATTTCGAACAAAAATTTAAAACTATTGCGTTCATGATTGCCACCGTCACGCCAAATAGAGCATTAGTTTTCAAGATCCTAAATCAAAAACCAAGGATAGGCATTAGCATTGAGCTAATAATCAATTATTGTATTATTATTTTTTGAATAAATGTACAAGAACTATTACATTAAAAATATTAAGCATAAACAACTACAAAAGGCATTAATTCAATAACAAATCAACAAAATATTACATAAATAAACAAAGATCAAACCATCAAACTCATGATCTTCATGTGGGAGAGCCAATTCAGTCAAAACCTTATTAACTTATTATATTAAATTTAAACATCAATACAAAAACAAAATATAACCTCAGGCGGGCTCGATTCTAGCCGAACCCGGGTCAAAGTCGGATCGAAATGAATGTTGAGCCAAGAAGTAGGCTTGTGGCTTGTGGTTTAAGCCAGATGTCTCACCTATTTTGAAGCATCGTAGCAGTCCTAATTGCCCATAGAAGCCTTAAATGGTACAATTAGTAAAATAATGCATACTATACTTTTGAGTTTTGATGCCTTTATTCATAAATAATATCTGATAAGATTATAAGATACAGAGTGCATTACAGAGAGAGAAGAGGGAGAGAGAGATGTGTAAAATAATGCTTACTACACTTTTGATGCCCTTTATTCATAAACAATACCTGGTAAGTGAAAGACAGATGTGCTTCTGTATGTGTGTTAGAGAGAGAGAGAGAGATCTTCAAAGCCAGCGGAGTTCAGCATAGGGCGGTGAATAGAGGGCGATGAAGAGAGAGAAAATGGGGGTAGGGTTTGGCCTGAACCTCCTCCTCCTGGTGGCCATGGTGGCCACCAACATCCTCTCTCTCTACCATCTCTCCTCCCTCGGCAACCCGCCGTCTTCTTCCTCCCCCGATCCACATCCCGTCCCGGAGCACCTCCTCCACCAACTCCACACCATCCGCGCCACCATCTCCCACATCACCCGCATCCACTCTGCCGCATACTCCTCCTCCGAAACCCCCTCCTCACTCCCACCGCCACCGCCGGAGCTTCTCCTCTACTCCCGCATAGCACCCATCGCCTCTGCCTGCTCCGATCACCCCGAGCTCCTCCATCTCTACATGAACTACACACCTTTCTCGCCCTGCCCCCGAGATTCCCTCTCCGTCGCCGAGCCCCTCCTCCTACGCGGCTGCCACCCCCTCCCTCGTCGCCGGTGCTTCTCTCCGACTCCTCCCAAACCCCTCCCATCTTCTTCCCTTCCTTCTCACCCATTCCCCTCTTCTCTCCCGGACGCAGCGGTCCTCTGGCCGCCGACGTCTCCCTGCCGGTCCTTCTCCTGCCTCCCCGCAAACCTCGGCTTCGACTTCAAATCCACCGAGCCCTCTCGCTTCCTCTCCGCACGCTCCGCGCTGGATCTTCCCCTCCACCAGCTCCTCGCCATCGCCGGCGCCGCCGGCGCCGCCCCCATCCGACTCGGCCTCGACATCGCAGGCGGAACTGGCACCCTCGCCGCCCACTTCAAGATCATCGCCAACGCAACTATCGTCACCACCACCATGAATCTCGGCGCGCCGTACAGCGAAGCTGCTGCCCTGCGCGGGGTCGTGCCGCTCCACGCGCCGCTGCAGCAGCGCTTCCCAATTTACGACGGCGCCATGGATCTGGTGCGCACCGGACACGCCGTAAACCGCTGGATCCCCATCCCGGCGCTCGAGTTCCTCGTGTTCGACGCCGATAGGGTTCTCAAGCCCGGGGGACTGCTTTGGATCGACCATTTCTTCTGCAAGACGGCGGATCTGGGGAATGTGTACGCGCCCCTGATTGCGCGGTTGGGGTATAAGAGGATTAAGTGGGCGGTCGGAAACAAGACCGATTCCGGCGGGATCAGATATGGCGAAATCTACTTAACTGCTCTTCTGCAGAAACCGATGGCGCCGAACATCGTCGTCACCGGAGTCGGCAAGGCTTGATCTGTTTTCACTGCATTAGCTTCTTCAATGAAGATTGATGTAAATGAGATCAGAGGTCCGTGGATTTCCCAGCCATGGATGATCACCTCTAGTTCGGGAGTGGTGGCCGGCGGGGGATGTAAGCCTTGGAGATTCTCACCTGCGGTGACCCGATTACCCAAGAAAACACTTTTGATCTCATGTAATACTGTCGGTGCTGTGCGGCTAATAGTTTTTTTAAAAAATTAATGAATGCGACAGCAAATAATGAAATAACGCGTTTATTAAATGTTATTTTTAAATAAAGCTTTATTTAATTATATTTTTTTTTTACCTGAGACTATTTTTGTTTTAATTATGGATGCAAGGGCTGCATGACTTCAGTGGGTTTTTTTTTTTTTTGGCAAAATTATCAAATTGATTCCTAAATTTTGGGTCTTTTTCAAATCAGTCTCTAAACTTTCAAATGATTCAAATAGGTCCCCAAACTATTAAAATCAGTTCAAAGTAATCTTAAATTGGTCCCTATGAGAGTAGGCTTCTTGTGTTGGTTTTAATAGTTTAGGGACCTACTTGAATCATTTGAAAGTTTAGGGACTGAATTGAAAAAGTTCTCAAAGTTTACGGACTAATTTGATAATTTTGCCTTTTTTTTGAGCATTGTTAACTGTAAATTCAAAGTGGCTATCTGCAAATTTAACAGCAAATCATATATTTTGAAAAATGATTAGATGCAAATCAAAATGTTAACATCAAACTTATATTTTTAGAGGAAAAAAGGACTTGTTTGCGGCCCTAATTTGTATCAAGGTTCGACTTGAAATATTAGACAAAAAGGGCTAGTCTTACTAAGATAATATATATTAAGAATTGACTTGAAAGATTACATAAACAAATTACATAAAAAAGATTTGTTTTGAGATCGAGAACACCATGTATTCTCAACAAGATCTCGAGATTTTCAACCTTGCTGTTGCAGCATTGAGAGAATCAGATTTTAAAATGGCGCTGCTATCCGCACCGCAGTTTTGGCTATTTGTACCGCACTTTTTCATAATTTTTTTTGCCTTTTGAAAATACGTCTTGTACATGCATTTTTAGGGAAAGTGTTCAACACGAAAGTTTTAGATCTCGACGAGATCTATAACTTTCGTGTTGAACACTTTCCCTAAAAATGCATGTACAAGGCGTATTTGAGAAATACGTACAGGTTTCGCGCCTTTTGGAAATACACTTTGTACATGCATTTTTAGGAAAAGTGTTCAACACGAAAGTTGTAGATATCGTCGAGATATACAACTTTCGTGTTGAACACTTTTCCTAAAAATGCATGTACAAAGCGTATTTTCAAAAGACACGAAAAATTAGAAGAAAGTGCGGTGCGAATAGTCAAAACTGCGGTGCGGATAGCAGCGCCCTTTTAAAATGGCCAGAGCAACAACATAGTTCTGCCAGTCAAGAAATCTTTTCCTGGCTGGCGTTAGAAAACAGATACTTAAAAGTGATGAAAATACTGATGAAAAATTGCAAATGTTGCTGGCTTTCTCCTGTTTCTCTTCCTTCTCATGAGAAAGCAGAAGAGCTTCAAAAACCTTGAAGATGGAAGTGAGATGCACACACTTATCTTTCCATGATCCAAAGAGAAGAAAAGAGAGCTTACAACTCCCCACTCGGTTTCATGTTTCCTATAATGCTAAGAGTTTATGTGATTACTGTTGTAAACATCATGGCACAGGAGATGAGACGATTGCAACAAGTTGCATGTTGATCCCGAGAGAACCGGTGCCATACAACATGTTTGAAGTAGGGGCGAAGCAGACATATAGTGCAATATATATATCCCAACTCAAATTAAGGATGAGGGGTGTTTTTGGGGACAGTGAAACTCAGACGAATAGTAGCTCCGTGTAGACTCTTAAAATAACACAAGCTTCTATGTGAAAGGAGGTGCATAAATGAAGAAACATTATTGAGTATAAGTGATATTTTAAACCTCTAAATATTAGAGATGTATTTTATAGCAAATGTTGGAATTATGCTAGAAATCATTAATAAGTGAGTTCTGGTGAGAGTAATTTTGAGATGAGTGAACTCTCTGGGAAGTATTCATGAGATAACTGTAGGAATCAACTAAGAACAGACTGGGCCGAACTAAGGTAGATAATGCATCAAATATTATGGATCAGGTCATTGTATATCAGACAACCGAGATTACTTTCCTCTATTCCATCTTACTGATACGTTTGTGTGCGCTTGAGGGGTACATTAGATCCACCGATTAAGGGTCTTCATGCTTAAGAATCAACTAAGTACAGGCTGGGCCGAACCAAGGCGGATAATGCATCAAATATTATGGATCGAGTCATTGCACGTGGGACAACCGAGCTTACTTTTCCTCTATTCCATCTTAGTGATACCTTTGTGTACGCTTGAGGAGGTACATGAGATCCGTCGATTAAGACTCTGTTTGGCTCGGCTGCAGTGATGAAAGAAGCAGTGGTGGAAACCAGTGGTGAGAAAATCTGTTGTTTTGCAGAATGGTGGAAAAATCATTAAAATTGTTTGGTAGAACATATTTCTTAGTGCTGTTCAGAAATTAAAAACTGTTTGGAAGAAACAGTGGCGGAAAAATCTATGAACAGCTTTCATGCATTTATATCCGGAAAATCAAACTATTAAATTTTATTAAATCAAGCACTAGCTATAAAAACGGAATCAAAAACTAAAAAAAAGAATAACACATCCGGAAATAATCAAATTCAAATGGTAATTTTGTGCAATGACTTAACTAATTATATACAATTATAAAGAGAACATACCAGAGAAAGAGCCCTGCAAAAAAAATGAAAGTACCAGAAAATTTTAACCCATGAAACTTGCTAGGGCCTGAGATCCGGAGGAAAAAGACAACTTACCGTAATAAAAACACCAAAAAATGGTAGAGGAGATCACGAGAAAAAAGGAAGTGGATGAGGATAGCATTGGAGATTCGGACAGCTATTTTTCCAAGAGGGTAAAATTCTTAGGAGAGTTGAAGATTGGAACCACCACGGATGTTCTTCTCAAAATGTTACTGGT
This sequence comes from Platanthera guangdongensis, assembly GCA_039583875.1. Lineage (NCBI taxonomy): Eukaryota > Viridiplantae > Streptophyta > Magnoliopsida > Asparagales > Orchidaceae > Platanthera > Platanthera guangdongensis. The sequence continues at coordinate 32,982,184 of CM077152.1, read as the reverse complement.
TCACGTGTCGCGAGCACATTCACTCAAGTGGACCCCCTCGTCATAATTTATGGAGCGTATATATGAAATTTGCGCTGGTCGTGGGCGCATTCACTCAAGTGGAACCCCCACATCATAATTTATGGAGCGTGCATATGGAAGCCACCATGGAGCGTGCCTTCTGCAACATCCCTGCCGACCTAGCTATCCACCAACCTTGTCCGCGTGGATAGGTCCAAATGCTCCATTCACCAACTTTCACTTCACAAATTTCAACACTCCCCATTGAAATGAGAAGTGGTGAATATCTCCAGCAGCTCCCGTAACCTTGCACCTGATCCCTCCGGTAGCATCTACGAAGAAATGTCCAAGATATAGTCCTCGCCCCGCATATCATGGACCATGAGGGAGCCCTTTAGCATCTCCCAAAAGGAGCCATGCTTCCCTCTGCCTTCTTCTTCAGCTTCAAACTTCACTCATGCATCACAGGAGTATCACCAACTGCCCTGGGCATAAGAGCCCAAGCCTCGTCACCTCTGAGAGTAGTCATCTGCTCAGACTTGGTGTCAATCACCTCCTTGATTCTAGCGGGGTCATCACAGCTAGAAGATACTCGCTCGACCTGAGGGCTAGCAAGAAAACATGAGACCAAGCCCGCCTTGTTCCCTTCGCTATATCGAGCTGGTTGCTTACTGATCCTCTTCGATCTCCGAAGAACCTGATCATGGCTAACCACCTCCGCTGCTCCTCCTGAACCAGCTCCGTTCCCGGGCAAACCCGGAACAATGTTCTCTGAATAACACGCCTCCTCACTGGAACCAGGAGTACCTGGAGTAACGCTCCCCCTGCTTCCTGAACCAGAAGACTCCCCTCTTGAACAATAACTACCTGGAACACCGCTCTGCTTCCTGAACCGGAAGCCTCCGCCTTCGAGCCAGAAGTACCTGGAGCATCGCTCCCCCTACTTCCTGACCCTGACGCCTTTGCCCCGGAGCTAGAACAACCTGGAGCTCCTGTAACGGCCCATCCTAGAGCTCAGAGGCTACCACACCCCATCATGGGCCGAATAGCTTGTCTCACCCGTAGACCCGCTACAGGGCTGCAGCCCAATACACCCCAACGCCTCTCCCGCCTGTTTTTCAGCAAGACGCGTTGTTGGCGCTAGGTATCAAACCCGCAACCCTTGATAACACACTCTTCCAACAGTGGCCATCACCAACTGCAGCTCAGTTGGTGATGACCACTGTTGGAAGAGTGTGTTATCAATGGTTGCGGGTTCGATACCTAGCGCCAACAACGCGCCTTGCTGAAAAACAGGCGGGAGAGGCGTTGGGGTGTATTGGGCTGCAGCCCTGTAGCGGGCCTACGGGTGAGACAAGCTATTCGACCCATGATGGGGTGCGGTAGCCTCTGAGCTCTAGGTCGGGACGTTACAGCTCCTGGTGACTCAGGCAGCTCCAGCTGAACCTTAGCAACAGCCTCCTTCAGCCCACCATCTGACCTGCTCATCTCTAGCTCCACATAAGAGCTATCTCAATATGACGTCAGCTCATCGAAGACAACGTCTCTCGACACAAAGACTCTCTTCGTCACAGGATCCATACACCTCCATCTTCTCCTCTGCTCATCATATCCAGCAAACACTAGCTTCGTCTTGAGAGCATCCAAAGGGTGTACGTAGCAGGTAGATCCAAACACCCGTAGGTGCTTCACACTGGGCTTTACTCCGAACATCAGCTCATAAGGAGTCTTCACATTGATCGGACTAAGAAGCATCCGATTGATGACATGAGCAGCACATGTCATCCCTTCCGCCCAAAGAGCCTTAGTAACGTCTTTACTCTGAAGCCAACACTTGCAGGTCTCCGTCAACCAACGGATCATCCGAGCTGCAACACTACCTTGCTGTGAAGTATGTCCACAAGAAAGCTCCTTCTGGATCCCTTGCTTCCTGCAAAAGTTTGAGAACTCGGTTGAGCCAAACTCACCACTGATGCTTGTCCTCAACTTCTTGATCTGCAGGCCAAGCTGGTCTTCCACAAGCTTCTTGAACTCCACAAACAAGCGCATCATGTTCGACTTCGCCTTCATGAAGTATACTCAAGTATATCTTGAATAGTCATCAATCAAAATCAGCATGAACTTGCTTCCTCCAAGACTGGCAGTGATGGTCGGTCCAACCAGAGCACAATGGACAACCTCCAAAAGTTCTTTACATCTGGATTGTGCCTTATCAACCATAAAGCGATAAACTTCACCATGCTGACATCCCGCACACCCCTGACCATCGCCATAGGATGACAATCTAGACAATCCTCTTACGAGTCTTCTTACCGTCATTGCTTTCAGCTTGTCCATTCCTACATGCCCCAGTCTTTCATGTCAGATAGCTACACTATCACTGACCTTCATCCGATCAGCATCTAAACTTGTTGAAGACCCAACAAAGTTCTTCTTCTTGCCTCCAACATGAGCTACGTTCGCCGAGAACAAGACAACCTTGCACACTTTCCTGAGATGACCATGCTTGTTGAAGCCAAAATTGACCTCTGTGGAGTTCGGGGTCCCTGAAAGGGGTGACCTCACACCTACTACACTCGAGAGAACGTCACGGACCAGAGACTTAGGAGACTATGAACAGACCCTCGGCTCTAGCGCGGAGGTCCCACCTCACACCCGGAAGGCTACCTGAGCTCTTCCCCTCCCTCACCAAAGGGCTAGGCTAGGCGCCTTGGAGAGCTCTCTCCACTCTACCAAGAAGAAGCTAAGGGAGGAGGAAGCTAAGAAAAGGATCCTCTCCAAGGCACCCAAGGGGGTCTATTTATAGTTTTTCCAAGTCCTGAGGGTAAAAAGACCGAAATACCCTTACGCCCAAAAAACCTTGGGCCAATAGAAAACAACCACGTCGGGGGGCAGAATGGTAAAAACAGGGGGGCAAGGGCGAGACCCTGGCCCCCGGCCGGTCTTGCCCCACCAGGCCGCGAAGCAGAAGGAGGCGGGGGCGAGACCCTGGCCCCCGACCGGTCTCGCCCCACCAGGCCGCCAAGCAGGAGGCGGGGGCGAAACCCTGGCCCCCGGTCGGTCTCGCCCCACCAGGCCGCGAAGCAGAAGGAGGCGGGGGCGAGACCCTGGCCCTCGGCCGGTCTCGCCCCACCAGGCCGCGAAGCAGAAGGAGGCGGGGGCGAGACCCTGGCCCCCGGCCGGTCTCGCCCCACCAGGACGCCAAGCAGAAGGAGGCGGGGGCGAGACCCTGGCCCCCGGCCGGTCTCGCCCCACCAGGCCGCGAAGCAGAAGGAGGCGGGGGCGAGACCCTGGCCCCCGGCCGGTCTCGCCCCACCAGGCCGCGAAGCAGAAGGAGGCGGGGGCGAGACCCTGGCCCCCGGCCGGTCTCGCCCCACCAGGCCGCCAAGCAGAAGGAGGCGGGGGCGAGACCCTGGCCCCCGGCCGGTCTCGCCCCACCAGGCCGCGAAGCAGAAGGAGGCGGGGGCGAGACCATGGCCCCCGGCCGGTCTCGCCCCACCAGGCCGCCAAGCAGAAGGAGGCGGGGGCGAGACCCTGGCCCCCGGCCGGTCTCGCCCCACCAGGCCGCCAAGCAGAAGGAGGCGAGGGCGAGACCCTGGCCCCCGGCCGGTCTCGCCCGACCAGGCCGCCAAGCAGAAGGAGGCGGGGGCGAGACCCTGGCCCCCGGCCGGTCTCGCCCCACCAGGCCGCCAAGCAGAAGGAGGCGGGGGCGATACCCTGGCCCCCGGCCGGTCTCGCCCCACCAGGCCGCCAAACAGAAGGGAGGCAGGGTGAGACCCCGGCCCCCGGCCGGTCTCGCCCCGCCAGGCCGCCAAGCAGAAGGGAGGCAGGGCGAGACCCGGCCCCTGGTCGGTCTCGCCCCGCCAGGCCGCTAAGCAGAAAGGAGACAGGGCGAGACCTCGCCCTCCGGCCGGTCTCGCCCCGCCAGGCCGCCAAACACCTATCGGGACGGGGCGGGTGTCAGCCAGCTTGTCGCACCCGCCCCCCAAAAGAGGGCCACCGGGGGGAGGTAGATTTTTCCTCCCCCTACTAGTATGCTTCCAAGCCAGAGCCAAAATTGGCCACCGAGAGTGCAAAATCTCCCCAAAGCTTAAAACTATACAGGGGCGAATACGGGGTTGTACACAATCCCCGCTCTTTTCGAGGTTGGCACAAACTCGGAAAGAAATGTCCAACCCAACGTATTCGCTGAGTGCGATTTCCTTGCGCGCCTCTCCGGGGAGTCAGCCTGTCATGCCAGCTATGGGAGCCTGGGTGGCGAGACCCCCTCCAGGTAAAAGATACTTAGCCTCCACGAGAGGTACCACCGGCCCTGCCAGCTAGTGAGAGCCTGACAGCGGGATCGTTATCGGAGTCAAGGGGCTTCTACTCCCCCCAAGGCACATTCGACCCAACCAGCTAGTGAGAGCCTGGCTGAGGAGATCCTCTCGGGGGTGGGACTTACTCTCCCCGAGACATATTCGACCCAACCAGCTAGTGGGAGCCTGGCTGAGGAGATCCTCTCGGGGGTGAGACTTGATCTTCCCGAGGCACATTCAACCCAACCAGCTAGCGGGAGCCTGGCTGAGGAGATCCTCTCGGGGGTGGGGCTTGATCTTCCCGAGGCACATTCGACCCAACCAGCTAGTGAGAGCCTGGCTGAGGAGATCCTCTCGGGGGTGGGGACTTGATCTCCCCGAGGCACATTCGACCCAACCAGCTAGTGGGAGCCTGGCTGAGGAGATCCTCTCGGGGGTGGGACTTGATCTCCCCGAGGCACATTCGACCCAGCCAGCTAGTGGGAGCCTGGATGAGGAGATCCTCTCGGGGGGTGGGGCTTGATCTTCCCGAGGCACATTCGACCCAACCAGCTAGTGGGAGCCTGACTGAGGAGATCCTCTCGGGGGTGGGGACTTGATCTCCCCGAGGCATATTCGACCCAACCAGCTAGTGGGAGCCTGACTGAGGAGATCCTCTCGGGGGTGGGACTTGATCTCCCCGAGGCACATTCGACCCAACCAGCTAGTGGGAGCCTGACTGAGGAGATCCTCTCGGGGGTGGGACTTGATCTCCCCGAGGCACATTGGACCCAACCAGCTAGTGAGAGCATGGCTGAGGAGATCCTCTCGGAGCAAAGGGCTTGGCTTCCACGAGAGGTCAACCTGCCCTGCCAGCTACGTGAGAGCCTGACAGCGGAATCCTTCTCGGAGCTAAGGGCTTGGCTTCCACGAGAGGTCAACCTGCCCTGCCAGCTAGTGGGAGCCTGACAGCGGAACCATCTCGGAGCAAAGGGTACCGGACCTCCACGAGAGGTCAACCTGCCCTGCCAGCTAGTGGGAGCCTGGCAGCGGAACAGTCTCGGAGCAAAAGGTACCTGACCTCCACGAGAGGTCAACCTGCCCTGCCAGCTAGTGGGAGCCTGACAGCGGAACCATCTCGGAGCAAAGGGTACCTGACCTCCACGAGAGGTCAACCTGCTCTGCCAGCTAGTGGGAGCCTGGCAGCGGAACCGTCTCGGAGCAAAAGGTACCTGACCTCCACGAGAGGTCAACCTGCCCTGCCAGCTAGTGGGAGCCTGACAGCGGAACCATCTCGGAGCAAAGGGTACCTGACCTCCACGAGAGGTCAACCTGCCCTGCCAGCTACTGGGAGCCTGACAGCGGAACCATCTCGGAGCAACGGGTACCTGACCTCCACGAGAGGTCAACCTGCCCTGCCAGCTAGTGGGAGCCTGGCAGCGGAACCGTCTCGGAGCAAAAGGTACCTGACCTCCACGAGAGGTCAACCTGCCCTGCCAGCTAGTGGGAGCCTGACAGCAGAACCATCTCGGAGCAAAGGGTACCTGACCTCTACGAGAGGTCAACCTGCCCTGCCAGCTAGTGGGAGCCTGGCAGCGGAACCGTCTCGGAGCAGAAGGTACCTGACCTCCACGAGAGGTCAACCTGCCCTGCCAGCTAGTGAGAGCCTGGCAGCGGAACCATCTCGGAGCAAAGGGTACCTGACCTCCACGAGAGGTCAACCTGCCCTGCCAGCTAGTGGGAGCCTGACAGCGGAACCATCTCGGAGCAAAGGGTACCTGACCTCCACGAGAGGTCAACCTGCCCTGCCAGCTAGTGGGAGCCTGGCAGCGGAACCGTCTCGGAGCAAAGGGTACCTGACCTCCACGAGAGGTCAACCTGCCCTGCCAGCTAGTGGGAGCCTGACAGCGGAACCATCTCGGAGCAAAGGGTACCTGACCTCCACGAGAGGTCAACCTGCCCTGCCAGCTAGTGGGAGCCTGACAGCGAAACTGTCTCGGAGCAGAAGGTACCTGAGCTCCACGAGAGGTCAACCTGCCCTGCCAGCTAGTGGGAGCCTGGCAGCGGAACCATCTCGGAGCAAAGGGTACCTGACCTTCACGAGAGGTCAACCTGCCATGCCAGCTGTTAGAAAGTAGCGAAAAGAAGCGAAAAGTAGAGAACAAGCCGAATAAACTTTTGAATAATTGAAACTTTATTATCCAAAAAAGATAACTATTACAAAGGTATGCCCTCCCTTATATAGAATGGAGGAGAGATGAGAGAATACAAATAAGAGATGTGGGACTAAAAATTTACAAGCTAAGCGGACTGTACAAAGTAAACCGCACAGGCCGCGCGGTTAGACAGAAGGACTAACCGCACGGCTACAACAAGAGAAGCAGAGAGGTCGCCTGTGAAGATTGCTAGACCGCCCGGTTTACAAGCCGGCGAGTCAAACCGCCAGACCGCGCGGTCTTCAACCCGCCAAGACAGACCGCCCGGTCACCAACTTCAACACTCCCCCTCAAGCTGGAGCATATATATCAATCATGCCCAGCTTGTCGCAAACATGCAGAAACGAGGCGGAAACTGGCTTGGTGAAGATGTCAGCTAGCTCTTTATCAGACGTGACAAACGGAGTGTAAATTTAATCTTTTAAAATCTCTTCACGAATGAAATGGCAGTCAACCTCAATGTGCTTTGTTCTTTCATGGAATACCGGATTTTTGGAGATGTATATGACGACCTTGTTATCACAGAACATAGGTAGATGATGGTTGTACACCTCTCCTAAATCTAGCATGAGAGCCCGCAACCATTTCAACTCACAAGTGGTTGACGTCATACTGCGATACTCAGCTTCTGCACTGGACCTGGAGACAACAGACTGCTTTTTGCTCTTCCAGCTCACCAGATTTCCCCCAACAAAGGTGCAAAAACCTGAGGTTGACTTGCGATCCCCTTTGTCATCAGCATAACTTGCATCTGAGTAGGCTTCAATCCTCAGATGACCATTTTTCTGAAACAGTAATCCTTTCCCAGGCGCTGCTTTGACATATTCCAAGATCCGCAAGGCGGACTGTAGATGACATTCCCTAGGCGCTTGCATGAATTGACTCACCTTGCCCACAGCATAGGAAATGTCGTGTCTGGTCACTGTGAGATATATGAGCTTACCAACCAGACGCCTGTACCGCGAACTATCTGAAAGAGGAGGCGAATCATCTGTCCAGGTTTTGTCCTCCCCAGTAGCCATGGGGCATCTGGCAGGTTTAGCTCCAGTCAATCCTGCCTCTTTTAAAAGATCAAGGGCATACTTACGCTGAGAGAGAACTAAGGAGTCGGGCTTCCGAGAGAGTTCGATCCCCAGAAAGTACTTTGAAGAGCTCATATCTTTAGTGATCAGATGTTGGCGAAGATGTCGCTTTGTCAGGGCTACCCCTTCCTGGTCATCGCTAGTGAGAAGAATATCATCGACGTACACAGCAAGAACAACCAGCCTAGAAGGAGTTTTGCGAATAAAGAGAGAGTGATCAGCAGAGCTTCGCACAAAACCAACAGCCGCCACAATACCGCTGAACGTGTCAAACCAAGCTCGAGGACTCTGCTTGAGGCCATAAATTGCCTTCTGTAGCCGGCATACTCGTGTCTCCCCCTGAGCAACATACCCAGGAGGTTGCTCCATGTAAACGGCCTCGTGAAGATCACCATAAAGGAAGGCATTCTTGACGTCCAGCTGAGAAATCGGCCAATCCCGATTGACGGCCACAGAGAGAAGAACCCGGATTGTGCTGAGACGAGCCACAGGGGAGAAGGTGTCAAAGTAATCAACCCCATAGGTCTGAGTAAAGCCCTTAGCAACAAGGCGAGCCTTATACCGATCCACAGTGCCGTCTGGGCTAAATTTGACCACAAAGACCCAGCGACAGCCAACAACATCAGTACCAAAGGGAGGAGGAACAAGAGTCCAGGTACCCCGCTCAGTTAGGGTCGCCATTTCCTCATCCATGACCATCTTCCAGTGAGGAATAGCAAGGGCCTCCTGATAGGAGCGGGGTGTGGCAGTGGCAGAGATAGCCAGTGCAAAGGCCCTGCGAGAAGGAGTAAGACGATCATAGGAAACAACAGCAGCAAGGGGGTGTAAGGTACACGTCCGCACCCCTTTGCGAAGAGCTATAGGAAGATCCAGGTCAGCCGGGCCCGCGGCATCCGGAGCATCCGTGGTAGAGAAAGCTGGCCCGGGAGAAGAGAGCGACGGCAGCGGAGATGAGGGAGAGGGTGGTGGAGAAGGGAGAGAGAGAGGTGGAGGAAGAGGAGGGGGTGGAGACGGTGGAGGGGTGGAGAGAGTAGGAGGAGGCGAGGGAACGAAGGGAACGGCAGGAGAATCAGAAGCTGGGAGAAGGAGAGAAGAGTCATCCGAGAAGTAGGAGGTATTCTCGAAGAAGGTGACGTCAGCAGAGACGAACTGCTTACGAAGGACGGGATCAAAGCAACAGTAGCCTTTCTGAGTGGTGGAGTACCCCAGAAAGACACATTTGGTGGAGCGAGGGGAGAGCTTATCACGGGTGGCAGAAGGGGTATGCACAAAGGCAGTGCATCCAAAGATTTGGAGAGGGAGAGGAAACGACTCCTTTCCCGGATACAAAATGGAGAACGGGGTTTGGCCGTGGAGAACCGTGGAGGGAATGCGATTGATGAGGTAGCAGGCAAGGAGAACAGCATAGCCCCAATAGGAGCGAGGAACATGCAGCTGGGTCATCAAGGTGCGAGCGACATCGAACAGGTGACGGTTTTTGCGTTCGGCCACACCATTTTGTTGTGAAGTATAGACACAACTAGTTTGATGAAAAATCCCATTTTGCATGCAGAATGTAGAGAAGTCACGACTGAGATATTCTTGGGCATTATCAGATCGAAAAACTTGGATAGAAACACCAAACTGAGTTTTGATCATGAGATAGAAGGATGTCCATACAGAGAATAATTCGGAGCGATCTTTTAACAGATACACCCACGTACAGCGAGAGAAATCATCAATGAACGTGACAAAATAAGAACTACCCCGACCAATGGTAAGAGTAGGAGAAGGACCCCAGATATCGGAGTGGATAAGATCAAACGGACGGGTAGAGCTACGAACGTGCTTTGGAGGGAAGGAGGAGCGGTGATGCTTGCCAAGCTGACAGGCCTCACAGTTGAGCGGAGGACTTTGAGGAGGAAGGTGGGGCAGAAGTTGACGAAGAAGACGGGGAGGAGCATGACCAAGGCGGAGATGTCATTGAAGAAGATCTGTGGAGGTGGAGGAGAAGGTGGAAAAAGCAGAAATGATGTCCAGGAAGTATAAGCCGCCACTCTCAGTCCCAGTAGCAATCGTCCGTTGGGAGTCCGGATCCTGAAAAGAGCAAGAAGTAGAAGTAAATGTGACGGAACACTGTAATTGTTTGCAAAAAGAGGTAACAGATAATAAGTTGCACGGGAACTGGGGCACGTATAGAGTATCCGCCAAGTGAAGAGACGGAGTGACATGAACTATCCCGGTTCCATGGACTGATGATGAAGAGCCGTCAGCGAGAATAACCGGGGGCAAGCGAGCATGTTTTTCTAGGAGAGAGAAACACGGGAGATGGTCGGTCATATGATTCGTAGCACCAGTGTCGATCAGCCATTTTCCCTGAGTAACAACGTGTGCACGACCAGAAGACGTGACAACCGAGGCGAATGGCTTGGAGGAGGATATGAAAGCCATGAAGGGAGGAAGAAGAAACTGCAGCGGTCTCGGTGACAGCACACCAGCGGCAAGAAGGGCCACGACCAAGGTGCATAGCACAAGCCGCGCGACTAAACCAGGAGGTCGCGGCGACTAACAAGCAGGAGTGGCTAAAGGAAGAAGGGCAGAGAGGCCGCTCAAACAAGGAAGAATCCGCGTGAAACCGCGGCGGGTAAAAGGGAAGAAGTCGCGCGAACACGAGCGGGTAGGAAGCAGATCAAGGCACAGCGGGGAAGAGGTCGCGCGGACTGAAAAGGCCGAGCGAACAGAAGAGAGGAAAAGAGCAGGTGACCGCGACCAAGATGCGGGTAAGAAAGGTACAACCCGCACGGTCAGGCAGATCACAGCAGCTGCTAGAAGGCGGTCAAAGGCACAGCAGGGAAGAGGTCGCGCGGACTGAAAAGGCCGAGCGAACAGAAGAGAGGAGAAGAGCAGGTGACCGCGACCAAGATGCGGGTGAGAAAGGAACAACCCGCACGGTCAGGCAGATCACAGCAGCAAACCGCGAGTAGAGAGACAACACACGCGGACAGAGACAGACCGCAACGACTAGGAAGTCGGAGCGGCAGGAAAGAACAAGGAGCGAGGCGACAAGGAAACAGGTCGCTGCGACAAAGAGCAGTAGGAGAAGAGAACCAAGAAGAAGCAAGCCGCGCGAACAGGGCAGCGGACAAAAACAAGCCGCGCGGATAGAAACAAGCCGCGCGGACAGAAGAGAAGGCAAGTCGCGAATCAAGTCGCAGAACGCGGAAAACAAGCCGCGAACAACAGAGAGCGCACAGAATCAGGAGGAAATGACCGTGTCCTCTGATACCATGTTAGAAAGTAGCGAAAAGAAGCGAAAAGTAGAGAACAAGCCGAATAAACTTTTGAATAATTGAAATTTTATTATCCAAAAAAGATAATTATTACAAAGGTATGCCCTCTCTTATATAGAATGGAGGAGAGATGAGAGAATACAAATAAGAGATGTGAGACTAAAAATTTACAAGCTAAGCGGACTGTACAAAATAAACCGCACAGGCCGCGCGGTTAGACAGAAGGACTAACCGCACGGCTACAACAAGAGAAGCAGAGAGGTCGCCTGTGAAGATTGCTAGACCGCCCGGTTTACAAGCCGGCGAGTCAAACCGCCAGACCGCGCGGTCTTCAACCCGCCAAGACAGACCACCCGGTCACCAACTTCAACACCAGCTAGTGGGAGCCTGGCAGCGGAACCGTCTCGGAGCAAAGGGTACCTGACCTCCACGAGAGGTCAACCTGCCCTGCCAGCTAGTGGGAGCCTGGCAGCGGAACCATCTCGGAGCAAAGGGTACCTGACCTCCACGAGAGGTCAACCTGCCCTGCCAGCTAGTGGGAGCCTGGCAGCGGAACCGTCTCGGAGCAGAAGGTACCTGACCTCCACGAGAGGTCAACCTGCCCTGCCAGCTAGTGGGAGCCTTGCAGCGGAACCATCTCGGAGCAAAGGGACTTGGTAAAGAAAAAAGACATTACATACAACCTACCCTGACCTAACCTGGCAGGGGATACTCATTACAAGGAAAATACATATGGAACTCTGGGCGAGTTAGAGTGAGATCTCTCCACTCACTCCCTATTCCTTGGGGCCTCGGTTCCTTCCCCCTGAGCGATTCCTCCTTCGTCTTTTTCTCCCTTGGCCGACCGCCAACACTTGATGTGGTGGAGACGGGAGTTGCCTGGGTTCCTGCCTCCCTAGGGCACTCTCGCCTAACCACCTTGGGGCAGCCTCGCCGAGATCCCTGGAAGCTGTCTTGCCGAGATCCCTTGAAGCTGTCTTGCCGAGATCCCTTGAAGCTGTCTCGCCGAGAAGGGGGGGAGCTAGCTCCTGGGGGATCGGGGTGGAGCTACCCCCCTGAGGAGCAATGCTTCGTAACATCTCCATGATGCCTTGGATGGAGGCCATGAACTCTTGCCTCCCAACAAAGGGTCCTGGGCTGGGGATCTTGCCGAGATCATCACTACCTCCCTGACCTCCCGTCATGACACCCTCTCGAGATCTTCTGTGCTGGTCACTCTCCACGCTCACCGCACCAAAGTGTTGAAGCCAAAATTGACCTCTGTGGAGTTCGGGGTCCCTGAAAGGGGTGACCTCACACCTACTACACTCGAGAGAACGTCACGGACCGGAGACTTAGGAGACTATGAACAGACCCTCGGCTCTAGCGCGGAGGTCCCACCTCACACCCGGAAGGCTACCTGAGCTCTTCCCCTCCCTCACCAAAGGGCTAGGCTAGGCGCCTTGGAGAGCTCTCTCCACTCTACCAAGAAGAAGCTAAGGGAGGAGGAAGCTAAGAAAAGGATCCTCTCCAAGGCACCCAAGGGGGTCTATTTATAGTTTTTCCAAGTCCTCGGGGGTAAAAAGACCGAAATACCCTTACGCCCAAAAAACCTTGGGCCAATAGAAAACAACCACGTCGGGGAGCAGAACGGTAAAAACAGGGGGGGCAAGGGCGAGACCCTGGCCCCCGGCCGGTCTCGCCCCACCAGACCGCGAAGCAGAAGGAGGCGGGGGCGAGACCCTGGCCCCCGGCCGGTCTCGCCCCACCAGGCCGCCAAGCAGGAGGCAGGGGCAAGACCCTGGCCCCCGGCCGGTCTCGCCCCACCAGGCCGCGAAGCAGAAGGAGGCGGGGGCGAGACCCTGGCCCCCGGCCGGTCTCGCCCCACCAGGCCGCGAAGCAGAAGGAGGCGGGGGCGAGACCCTGGCCCCCGGCCGGTCTCGCCCCACCAGGCCGCCAAGCAGAAGGAGGCGGGGGCGAGACCCTGGCCCCCGGCCGGTCTCGCCCCACCAGGCCGCGAAGCAGAAGGAGGCGGGGGCGAGACCCTGGCCCCCGGCCGGTCTCGCCCCACCAGGCCACCAAGCAGAAGGAGGCGGGGGCGAGACCCTGGCCCCCGGCCGGTCTCGCCCCACCAGGCCGCCAAGCAGAAGGAGGCGGGGGCGAGACCCTGGCCCCCGGCCGGTCTCGCCCCACCAGGCCGCCAAGCAGAAGGAGGCGGGGGCGAGACCCTGGCCCCCGGCCGGTCTCGCCCCACCAGGCCGCCAAGCAGAAGGAGGCGGGGGCGAGACCCTGGCCCCCGGCCGGTCTCGCCCCACCAGGCCGCCAAACAGAAGGGAGGCAGGGCGAGACCCCGGCCCCCGGCCGGTCTCGCCCCGCCAGGCCGCCAAGCAGAAGGGAGGCAGGGCGAGACCCTGGCCCCTGGCCGGTCTCGCCCCGCCAGGCCGCCAAGCAGAAGGGAGGCAGGGCGAGACCTCGGCCCCCGGCCGGTCTCGCCCCGCCAGGCCGCCAAACACCTATCGGGACGGGGCGGGTGTCAGCCAGCTTGTCGCACCCGCCCCCCAAAAGAGGGCCACCGGGGGGAGGTAGATTTTTACTCCCCCTACTAGTATGCTTCCAAGCCAGAGCCAAAATTGGCCACCGAAAGTGCAAAATCTCCCCAAAGCTTAAAACTATACAAGGGCGAATACGGGGTTGTACACAATCCCCGCTCTTTTCGAGGTTGACACAAACTCGGAAAGAAATGTCCAACCCAAAGTATTCGCTGAGTGCGATTTCCTTGCGCGCCTCTCCGGGGAGTCAGCCTGCCATGCCAGCTATGGGAGCCTGGGTGGCGAGACCCCCTCCAGGTAAAAAATACTTAGCCTCCACGAGAGGTACCACCGGCCCTGCCAGCTAGTGAGAGCCTGACAGCGGGATCCTTATCGGAGTCAAGGGGCTTCTACTCCCCCCAAGGCACATTCGACCCAACCAGCTAGTGGGAGCCTGGCTGAGGAGATCCTATCGGGGGTGGGACTTACTCTCCCCGAGGCACATTCGACCCAACCAGCTAGCGGGAGCCTGGCTGAGGAGATCCTCTCGGGGGTGGGACTTGATCTTCCCGAGGCACATTCGACCCAACCAGCTAGCGGGAGCCTGGCTGAGGAGATCCTCTCGGGGGTGGGGCTTGATCTTCCCGAGGCACATTCGACCCAACCAGCTAGTGGGAGCCTGGCTGAGGAGATCCTCTCGGGGGTGAGGACTTGATCTCCCCGAGGCACATTCGACCCAACCAGCTAGTGGGAGCCTGACTGAGGAGATCCTCTCGGGGGTGGGACTTGGTCTCCCCGAGGCACATTCGACCCAACCAGCTAGTGGGAGCCTGACTGAGGAGATCCTCTCGGGGGTGGGGCTTGATCTTCCCGAGGCACATTCGACCCAACCAGATAGTGGGAGCCTGGCTGAGGAGATCCTCTCGGGGGTGGGGACTTGATCTCCCCGAGGCACATTCGACCCAACCAGCTAGTGGGAGCCTGGCTGAGGAGATCCTCTCGGGGGTGGGACTTGATCTCCCCGAGGCACATTCAACCCAACCAGCTAGTGGGAGCCTGGCTGAGGAGATCCTCTCGGGGGTGGGACTTGATCTCCCCGAGGCACATTCGACCCAACCAGCTAGTGAGAGCCTGGCTGAGGAGATCCTCTCGGAGCAAAGGGCTTGGCTTCCACGAGAGGTCAACCTGCCCTGCCAGCTAGGTGAGGGCCTGACAGCGGAATCCTTCTCGGAGCTAAGGGCTTGGCTTCCATGAGAGGTCAACCTGCCCTACCAGCTAGTGGGAGCCTGGCAGCGGAACCATCTCGGAGCAAAGGGTACCTGACCTCCACGAGAGGTCAACCTGCCCTGCCAGCTAGTGGAAGCCTAGCAGCGGAACCATCTCGGAGCAAAGGGTACCTGACCTCCACGAGAGGTCAACCTGCCCTGCCAGCTAGTGGGAGCCTGGCAGCGGAACCGTCTCGGAGCAAAAGGTACCTGACCTCCACGAGAGGTCAACCTGCCCTGCCAGCTAGTGGGAGCCTGACAGCGGAACCATCTCGGAGCAAAGGGTACCTGACCTCCATGAGAGGTCAACCTGCCCTTCCAGCTAGTGGGAGCCTGACAGCGGAACCGTCTCGGAGCAGAAGGTACCTGACCTCCACGAGAGGTCAACCTGCCCTGCCAGCTAGTGGGAGCCTGACAGCGGAACCATGTCGGAGCAAAGGGTACCTGACCTCCACAAGAGGTCAACCTGCTCTGCCAGCTAGTGGGAGCCTGACAGCGGAACCATCTCGGAGCAACGGGTACCTGACCTCCACGAGAGGTCAACCTGCCCTGCCAGCTAGTGGGAGCCTGGCAGCGGAACCGTCTCGGAGCAAAAGGTACCTGACCTCCACGAGAGGTCAACCTGCCCTGCCAGCTAGTGGGAGCCTGGCAGCGGAACCATCTCGGAGCAAAGGGTACCTGACCTCCACGAGAGGTCAACCTGCCCTGCCAGCTAGTGGGAGCCTGGCAGCGGAACCGTCTCGGAGCAGAAGGTACCTGACCTCCACGAGAGGTCAACCTGCCCTGCCAGCTAGTGGGAGCCTGGCAGCGGAACCAATTCGGAGTAAAGGGTACCTGACCTCCACGAGAGGTCAACCTGCCCTGCCAGCTAGTGGGAGCCTGACAGCGGAACCATCTCGGAGCAAAGGGTACCTGACCTCCACGAGAGGTCAACCTGCCCTGCCAGCTAGTGGGAGCCTGGCAGCGGAACCATCTCGGAGCAAAGGGTACCTGATCTCCACGAGAGGTCAACCTGCCCTGTCAGCTAGTGGGAGCCTGGCAGCGGAACCATCTCGGAGCAAAGGGTACCTGACCTCCACGAGAGGTCAACCTGCCCTGCCAGCTAGTGTGAGCCTGGCAGCGGAACCGTCTCGGAGCAGAAGGTACCTGACCTCCACGAGAGGTCAACCTGCCCTGCCAGCTAGTGGGAGCCTGGCAGCGGAACCATCTCAGAGCAAAGGGTACCTGACCTCCACGAGAGGTCAACCTGCCCTGCCAGCTAGTGGGAGCCTGGCAGCGGAACCGTCTCGGAGCAAAGGGTACCTGACCTCCATGAGAAGTCAACCTGCCCTGCCAGCTAGTGGGAGCCTGGCAGCGGAACCATCTCGGAGCAAAGGATACCTGACCTCCACGAGAGGTCAACCTGCCCTGCGAGCTAGTGGGAGCCTGACAGCGGAACCGTCTCGGAGCAGAAGGTACCTGACCTCCACGAGAGGTCAACCTGCCCTGCCAGCTAGTGGGAGCCTGACAGCGGAACCATCTCGGAGCAAAGAGACTTGGTAAAGAAAAAAGACATTACATACAACCTACCCTGACCTAACCTGGCAGGGGATACTCATTACAAGGAAAATACATATGGAACTCTGGGCGAGTTAGGGTGAGATCTCTCCACTCACTCCCTATTCCTTGGGGCTTCGGTTCCTTCCCCCTGAGCGATTCCTCCTTCGTCTTTTTCTCCCTTGGCCGACCGCCAACACTTGATGTGGTGGAGACGGGAGTTGCCTGGGTTCCTGCCTCCCTAGGGCACTCTCGCCTAACCACCTTGGGGCAGCCTCACCGAGATCCCTGGAAGCTGTCTTGCCGAGATCCCTTGAAGCTGTCTTGCCGAGATCCCTTGAAGCTGTCTCGCCGAGAAGGGGGGGAGCTAGCTCCTGGGGGATCGGGGTGGAGCTACCCCCCTGAGGAGCAATGCTTCGCAACATCTCCATGATGCCTTGGATGGAGGCCATGAACTCTTGCCTCCCAACAAAGGGTCCTGGGCTGGGGATCTTGCCGAGATCATCACTACCTCCCTGACCTCCCGTCATGACACCCTCTCGAGATCTTCTGTGCTGGTCACTCTCCACGCTCACCGCACCAAAGTGTTGAAGCCAAAATTGACCTCTGTGGAGTTCGGGGTCCCTGAAAGGGGTGACCTCACACCTACTACACTCGAGAGAACGTCACGGACCGGATACTTAGGAGACTATGAACAAACCCTCGGCTCTAGCGCGGAGGTCCCACCTCACACCCGGAAGGCTACCTAAGTTCTTCCCCTCCCTCACCAAAGGGCTAGGCTAGGCGCCTTGGAGAGCTCTCTCCACTCTACCAAGAAGAAGCTAAGGGAGGAGGAAGCTAAGAAAAGGATCCTCTCCAAGGCACCCAAGGGGGTCTATTTATAGTTTTTCCAAGTCATGGGGGTAAAAAGACCGAAATACCCTTACGCCCAAAAAACCTTGGGCCAATAGAAAACAACCACGCCGGGGGCAGAACGGTAAAAACAGGGGGGCAAGGGCGAGACCCTGGCCCCCGGCCGGTCTCGCCCCACCAGACCGCGAAGCAGAAGGAGGCGGGGGCGAGACCCTGGCCCCCGGCCGGTCTCGCCCCACCAGGCCGCCAAGCAGGAGGCAGGGGCGAGACCCTGGCCCCCGGCCGGTCTCGCCCCACGAGGCCGCGAAGCAGAAGGAGGCGGGGGCGAGACCCTGGCCCCCGGCCGGTCTCGCCCCACCAGGCCGCGAAGCAGAAGGAGGCGGGGGCGAGACCCTGGCCCCCGGCTGGTCTCGCCCCACCAGGCCGCCAAGCAGAAGGAGGCGGGGGCGAGACCCTGGCCCCCGGCCGGTCTCGCCCCACCAGGCCGCGAAGCAGAAGGAGGCGGGGGCGAGACCCTGGCCCCCGGTCGGTCTCGCCCCACCAGGCCGCCAAGCAGAAGGAGGCGGGGGCGAGACCCTGGCCCCCGGCCGGTCTCGCCCCACCAGGCCGCCAAGCAGAAGGAGGCGGGGGCGAGAACCTGGCCCCCGGCAGGTCTCGCCCCACCAGGCCGCCAAGCAGAAGGAGGCGGGGGAGAGACCCTGGCCCCCGGCCGGTCTCGCCCCACCAGGCCGCCAAGCAGAAGGAGGCGGGGGCGAGACCCTGGCCCCCGGCCGGTCTCGCCCCACCAGGCCGCCAAACAGAAGGGAGGCAGGGCGAGACCCCGGCCCCCAGCCGGTCTCGCCCCGCCAGGCCGCCAAGCAGAAGGGAGGCAGGGCGAGACCCCGACCCCTGGCCGGTCTCGCCCCGCCAGGCCGCCAAGCAGAAGGGAGGCAGGGCGAGACCTCGGCCCCCGGCCGGTCTCGCCCCGCCAGGCCGCCAAACACCTATCGGGACGGGGCGGGTGTCAGCCAGCTTGTCGCACCCGCCCCCCAAAAGAGGGCCACCGGGGGGAGGTAGATTTTTCCTCCCCCTACTAGTATGCTTCCAAGACAGAGCCAAAATTGGCCACCGAGAGTGCAAAATCTCCCCAAAGCTTAAAACTATACAGGGGCGAATACGGGATTGTACACAATCCCCGCTCTTTTCGAGGTTGGCACAAACTCGGAAAGAAATGTCCAACCCAAAGTATTCGCTGAGTGCGATTTCCTTGCGCGCCTCTCCGGGGAGTCAGCCTGCCATGCCAGCTATGGGAGCCTGGGTGGCGAGACCCCCTCCAGGTAAAAAATACTTAGCCTCCACGAGAGGTACCACCGGCCCTGCCAGCTAGTGAGAGCATGGCAGCGGGATCCTTATCGGAGTCAAGGGGCTTCTACTCCCCCGAAGGCACATTCGACCCAACCAGCTAGTGGGAGCCTGGCTGAGGAGATCCTATCGGGGGTGGGACTTACTCTCCCCGAGGCACATTCGACCTAACCAGCTAGTGGGAGCCTGGCTGAGGAGATCCTCTCGGGGGTGGGGCTTGATCTTCCCGAGGCACATTCGACCCAACCAGATAGTGGGAGCCTGGCTGAGGAGATCCTCTCAGGGGTGGGGACTTGATCTCCCCGAGGCACATTCGACCCAACCAGCTAGTGGGAGCCTGGCTGAGGAGATCCTCTCGGGGGTGGGACTTGATCTCCCCGAGGCACATTCGACCCAACCAGCTAGTGGGAGCCTGGCTGAGGAGATCCTCTCGGGGGTGGGACTTGATCTTCCCGAGGCACATTCGACCCAACCAGCTAGTGAGAGTCTGGCTGAGGAGATCCTCTCGGAGCAAAGGGCTTGACTTTCACGAGAGGTCAACCTGCCCTGCCAGCTAGGTGAGAGCCTGACAGCGGAATCCTTCTCGGAGCTAAGGGCTTGGCTTCCATGAGAGGTCAACCTGCCCCGCCAGCTAGTGGGAGCCTGGCAGCGGAACCATCTCGGAGCAAAGGGTACCAGACCTCCACGAGAGGTCAACCTGCCCTGCCAGCTAGTGGAAGCCTGACAGCGGAACCATCTCGGAGCAAAGGGTACCTGACCTCCACGAGAGGTCAACCTGCCCTGCCAGCTAGTGGGAGCCTGGCAGCGGAACCGTCTCGGAGCAAAAGGTACCTGACCTCCACGAGAGGTCATCCTGCCCTGCCAGCTAGTGGGAGCCTGGCAGCGGAACCATCTCGGAGCAAAGGGTACCTGACCTCCACGAGAGGTCAACCTGCCCTGCCAGCTAGCGGGAGCCTGACAGCGGAACCGTCTCGGAGCAGAAGGTACCTGACCTCCACGAGAGGTCAACCTGCCCTGCCAGCTAGTGGGAGCCTGGCAGCGGAACCATCTCGGAGCAAAGGGTACCTGACATCCACAAGAGGTCAACCTGCCCTGCCAGCTAGGGGGAGCCTGACAGCGGAACCATCTCGGAGCAACGGGTACCTGACCTCCACGAGAGGTCAACCTGCCATGCCAGCTAGTGGGAGCCTGGCAGCGGAACCGTCTCGTAGCAAAAGGTACCTGACCTCCACGAGAGGTCAACCTGCCCTGCCAGCTAGTGGGAGCCTGACAGCGGAACCATCTCGGAGCAAAGGGTACCTGACCTCCACGAGAGGTCAACCTGCCCTGCCAGCTAGTGGGAGCCTGGCAGCGGAACCGTCTCGGAGCAGAAGGTACCTGACCTCCACGAGAGGTCAACCTGCTCTGCCAGCTAGTGGGAGCCTGGCAACGGAACCATCTCGGAGCAAAGGGTACCTGACCTCCACGAGAGGTCAACCTGCCCTGCCAGCTAGTGGGAGCCTGACAGCGGAACCATCTCGGAGCAAAGGGTACCTGACCTCCACGAGAGGTCAACCTGCCCTGCCAGCTAGTGGGAGCCTGGCAGCGGAACCATCTCGGAGCAAAGGGTACCTGACCTCCACGAGAGGTCAACCTGCCCTGCCAGCTAGTGAGAGCCTGGCAGTGGAACCATCTCGGAGCAAAGGGTACCTGACCTCCACGAGAGGTCAACCTGCCCTGCCAGCTAGTGGGAGCCTGGCAGCGGAACCGTCTCGGAGCAGAAGGTACCTGACCTCCACGAGAGGTCAACCTGCCCTGCCAGCTAGTGGGAGCCTGACATCGGAACCATCTCGGAGCAAAGGGTACCTGACCTCCACGAGAGGTCAACCTGCCCTGCCAGCTAGTGAGAGCCTGGCAGCGGAACCGTCTCGGAGCAAAGGGTACCTGACCTCCACGAGAGGTCAACCTGCCCTGCCAGCTAGTGGGAGCCTGACAGCGGAACCATCTCGGAGCAAAGGGTACCTGACCTCCACGAGAGGTCAACCTGCCCTGCCAGCTAGTGGGAGCCTGGCAGCGGAACCGTCTCGGAGCAGAAGGTACCTGACCTCCACGAGAGGTCAACCTGCCCTGCCAGCTAGTGGGAGCCTGGCAGCGGAACCATCTCGGAGCAAAGGGACTTGGTAAAGAAAAAAGACATTACATACAACCTACCCTGACCTAACCTGCCAGGGGATACTCATTACAAGGAAAATACATATGGAACTCTGGGTGAGTTAGGGTGAGATCTCTCCACTCACTCCCTATTCCTTGGGGCCTCGGTTCCTTCCCCCTGAGCGATTCCTCCTTCGTCTTTTTCTCCCTTGGCCGACCGCCAACACTTGATGTGGTGGAGACGGGAGTTGCCTGGGTTCCTGCCTCCCTAGGGCACTCTCGCCTAACCACCTTGGGGCAGCCTCGCCGAGATCCCTGGAAGCTGTCTTGTCGAGATCCCTTGAAGCTGTCTTGCCGAGATCCCTTGAAGCTGTCTCGCCGAGAAGGGGGGGAGCTAGCTCCTGGGGGATCGGGGTGGAGCTACCCCCCTGAGGAGCAATGCTTCGCAACATCTCCATGATGCCTTGGATGGAGGTCATGAACTCTTGCCTCCCAACAAAGGGTCCTGGGCTGAGGATCTTGCCGAGATCATCACTACCTCCCTGACCTCCCGTCATGACACCCTCTCGAGATCTTCTGTGCTGGTCACTCTCCACGCTCACCGCACCAAAGTGTTGAAGCAAAATTGACCTCTGTGGAGTTCGGGGTCCCTGAAAGGGGTGACCTCACACCTACTACACTCGAGAGAACGTCACGGACCGGAGACTTAGGAGACTATGAACAGACTCTCGGCTCTAGCGCGGAGGTCCCACCTCACACCCGGAAGGCTACCTGAGCTCTTCCCCTCCCTCACCAAAGGGCTAGGCTAGGCGCCTTGGAGAGCTCTCTCCACTCTACCAAGAAGAAGCTAAGGGAGGAGGAAGCTAAGAAAAGGATCCTCTCCAAGGCACCCAAGGGGGTCTATTTATAGTTTTTCCAAGTCCTGGGGGTAAAAAGACCGAACTACCCTTACGCCCAAAAAACCTTGGGCCAATAGAAAACAACCACGCCGGGGCGCAGAACGGTAAAAACAGGGGGGGGGGGGCAAGGGCGAGACCCTGGCCCCCGGCCGGTCTCGCCCCACCAGACCGCGAAGCAGAAGGAGGCGGGGGCGAGACCCTGGCCCCCGGCCGGTCTCGCCCCACCAGGCCGCCAAGCAGGAGGCAGGGGCGAGACCCTGGCCCCCGGCCGGTCTCGCCCCACCAGGCCGCGAAGCAAAAGGAGGCGGGGGCGAGACCCTGGCCCCCGGCCGGTCTCGCCCCACCAGGCCGCGAAGCAGAAGGAGGCGGGGGCGAGACCCTGGCCCCCGGCCGGTCTCGCCCCACCAGGCCGCGAAGCAGAAGGAGGCGGGGGCGAGACCCTGGCCCCCGGCCGGTCTCGCCCCACCAGGCCGCCAAGCAGAAGGAGGCGGGGGCGAGACCCTGGCCCCCGGCCGGTCTCGCCCCACCAGGCCGCCAAGCAGAAGGAGGCGGGGGCGAGACCCTGGCCCCCGGCCGGTCTCGCCCCACCAGGCCGCCAAGCAGAAGGAGGCGGGGGCGAGACCCTGGCCCCCGGCCGGTCTCGCCCCACCAGGCCGCCAAGCAGAAGGAGGCGGGGGCGAGACCCTGGCCCCCGGCCGGTCTCGCCCCACCAGGCCGCCAAGCAGAAGGAGGCGGGGGCGAGACCCTGGCCCCCGGCCGGTCTCGCCCCACCAGGCCGCCATGCAGAAGGAGGCGGGGCGAGACCCTGCCACCCGGCCGGTCTCGCCCCACCAGACCGCCAAACAGAAGGGAGGCAGGGCGAGACCCCGGCCCCCGGCCGGTCTCGCCCCGCCAGGCCGCCAAGCAGAAGGTAGGCAGGGCGAGACCCCGGCTCCTGGCCGGTCTCGCCCCGCCAGGCCGCCAAGCAGAAGGGAGGCAGGGCGAGACCTCGGCCCCCGGCCGGTCTCGCCCCGCCAGGCCGCCAAACACCTATCGGGACGGGGCGGGTGTCAGTCAGCTTGTCGCACCCGCCCCACAAAAGAGGGCCACCGGGGGGAGGTAGATTTTTCCTCCCCCTACTAGTATGCTTCCAAGCCAGAGCCAAAATTGGCCACCGAGAGTGCAAAATCTCCCCAAAGCTTAAAACTATACAGGGGCGAATACGGGGTTGTACAATGCTGCTTGCATTTATAGCACATTGGTCCTTCCTTCCTCTTCCCATCACGCCTAGGAGAAACACTCATCTCTTGATGATATGAAGTAGAAGGGCCAAACTCCGCAGCAACCTTCACCTTCTTCCTAAGCAACCGATCAAGGGAAGTCCAAACCTCCGTAGCTGACCGACATCCACCGATGTGGTCCAAGAGCTCCGATGAGATCACCTGCTTGAGAATAGACTCCACTTTTGCATTCGTCTCCTTTCAAGCTCTCATCTCTTCAACATTGCCAGCAGTAAACTCTTGTCTTTCTGCTCCGCATACAACCTCTCAAAGGTCCTCGCCAAGAAGAAAGCTCTCCATACAGGACTTCCACCTATCAAAGTTCGTCACTGTAAGAAGATCAATTACAAGACAACTTCAGTTGATGCCAAATTAATATTCTCAGCACTATCAAGATCACACCTTGATCACGCGGAAATTTCCCTGAACCTTGGAGTGAGCAGGGCTTATCTCAACTAAAGTCAGTAAACCAGAAAACACATGCAGCACAAGAGTCTTTATTGATTCACAGCAATTTTCTTTACACAGCGAGACATACATGGCGAGACATGCTTCACCAAACCACCACCCAAGGGAAAGCAGAGAACTACAAGACAAGACAACAAGCCGCGCGGACTCAAACACCAAGCCGTCGGTCTACTGCTGTGGAGTCCGCACAGTCCGCCAGGTCGCCAGACCGCAACCCAAGCCGCGCGGACTACCGCTTATTCCAATGCTAGCTCTAGCCGCCGGTCTGCAAGTCGCCTCACCGCGAGGTCGCCTAGCCGCCAGACCGCACAAGCTGCGATGTCGAAGAGAACAGCCCGCCTGAAGCAGACAACTTCTTGAACACCGAACCAAGTTGCCAAAGAGAAGACCGTCTGGTCGCTGTCCGCGATCTGCTGTTTACCGCCTGTTGCTTAACCGCAGAGTCTGCACTGTCCCTGACCGCAATCAGAGCCAAGTACTGGTTTTCCAGCGCTATCCTCACAACCTGCACAACACAACTCGGTCAACTCAACCAAACAGCGCGGACACCAAAAAACAGTCCGCAGCAACTTGTGCGGGCTCAAGTTACTGTTCACTTACTTCGGTTGGTTATTTTTCCTGATGTGACATGAGTCCTATTTATAGGCACGATGATAAGTGTGGTCACCGCCCTAGCCGATAGGATTACCGCCACATCCCGCAGCAAGATGTCTTCGCAGTCCGCGGATACATTCCAGTCCGCCGCGCCTGTGCAGGATAGCCGGTCCACCATAGCTTCTCCAAGGCCGGACACAATCGCCAGTCCTCTTTGTCGCCAAAGGCCAAGCCAGGACCACCACAGCCGGACTTCGCAGCAACATTGTCCGTCAATCCGCGGACACGGCACCAGCCCGCTTATCCTGAGCCAACAGCCTCGCCATCAAGGCACCTGTCGGACTCAGCGGACACAAAGCTTCAGTCCGCACATCCCGAGCCCACGACCTCGCCACCAAGGCAACTGCCAGACTCAGCGAACACACCGCTTCAGTTCGCTCATCCCGAGCCACCGGCTTTGGCACCAAGGCAACATCAGGACTCCGCGAACACACCGCTTCAGTCCGCTCATCCCGAGCCACCGGCTTTGCCACCAAGACAACAGTCGGACTCAGTGGACACGCCGATCCAGTCCGCCCATATTGCGGACAGCTCTAGTCTGTCCCTGCAAATAACTCCAGTCTGCATGCCCTTAGTCCATAGCCTTGTTACCAAGACACCTACCGTACTCAGCGGACACAGCTCCAGCCTGCTTACACATCAGACAACTCCAGTCCGCATCTTCCACAGACTGCTCCAGTCCGCATATCCCGCAGACTGCTTCAGTCCGCATAACCCAAGTCCACAGCCACGCCAGCAAGGCAGCTGTCGGACTCAGCAGACCCTAGCTCCAGTCTGCACGCAGTTGCGGACACAATTTCCAGTCCGCTACTCCCAAACTTGCAACCAAGGCACACAACACTTCTGCCGAGCTTGGTGGATTGAGACACAGTCCGCACTCCACTGCGCGATCTCCCCGGACTGAGCCAAACATGGACTTGGTTCAGAGCCAACCAAGTCCACACCACTGGCCACAAGGGCCAGTACGCACTTACTGGCGGACATTGAAACCAGTCCGCCTGTCCCGGCGAGCTCCAGTATCATCCGCACTGACTGGCGGTCTCCGCGGCTTCCACTTGCCGCTTCACCAGAGCAAGACCAAGGCATTCGCCAAGACAGTCTGTCGAGCTCCAGTTCTTCAGTCCGCTTCTTGCCGGACTCCGCGGATAGAGTCGCTATCCGCATGGTTACTTCCTGGGATCCAACTGCCTCCTGAGCACAAGCCGACCTGGCTAACCGCCGCTGCTGTCCGCGTAATCCGCGTGAACAGACCGCCCAGGCCGCTACAGAGCAAACCGTCTGCAACATCCCTGCCGACCTAGCTGTCCGCTAACCCTGTCCGCGTAGTCCGCGCGGATAGGTCCATGTGCTCCATTCACCCAATTTCACTTCACAAATTTCAACACTTTTTACTCGTCTAGTATTTCATTTTAGTATGAGTACAGAACGGGTCATCAACTCCAATTGGGTGTATTATTTACATTTTGAATCGTGTTCATGCTTTGGCTTCAGTTGTCCCTTGGACTTCCAAATCTGATTCCGATATGTTACTCTTTAGGAGGCGGATCTACCAAAAAGGAGAAAAAGTTCCTTATCTATTGCAGAAAGAAAAGACTCTATTAGATCACTTGACACATGATGTAAACTCAAATCTTTTCTTGATTTCTCCAAGCAAAGGTCTATACTTTTATGGGCAATATGAGTTTACGGTGATGCCCTTCGGGTACACTAATATGTCATCGGTGTTCACGAGTCATGAACAGAGTCATTGAATCTTTCCGGGACATTTTCGTCATTACGTTCATCGATGAAATCCTGGTTTATTCTAAGACACATGCTATGCACATTCAGATGGTTTTGGAGAGCATCAAATTTTTGCCAAGTTCAATAAGTGCGATTTCTGACTAAGGAAGTTCACTTCCTAGGGCATGACATCAGTAGGACTGGTTTGGTGGTGGACTCCACAAACATTCAAGCAGCACGTGACTGACCCGCACTAAAGTTGACAGCAGATATTTGAAGCTTCCTTCGTTTGGTAGATTATTACATCAGATTCATTGAAGGGTTTTTGAAGATAGAGCAGCCTTTGTTGACGATGACGAAGAAGAATGCGGTGGTCATGAAGGCGATGGTTGTGTGGGGTTGGTGACATGAAGAAAGATAGAGATAATGGATGAGTTCATCTGAGTCCAAGCTAGTGCGAAAATAAGAATCTCATGCATACCTCCTCACCAGTAGTCATTGCAGGAGAACTCCCCTTCATGAAAATGGTGAAATCTACTCCCATCCCTCACTATGATTGCCCTTCCATAAACCTTGGATATGAGCTTGCTTGCCGAATGACAATCTCTGCAAACCCTCAAATTCTTCGAAATCCTGATCGTCCCTCCCTCTTCCGTGTTCAGTAACCCGAACGCAATCGCAAGCTTCTCGCTGTGAAAGAAGACCGGGTTCATCTCGTCCCCCGCACCCTCAATCTCAAGCAGGATTCTGGCATCAGTCTCCGGCACATAGCCGGCCAATTTGATTCGCGCAATCATCTCGTCCACCATGGCGTAAATCTGGGTGGCCTGAGGATGCAACTTGCCTCCGGCAATAAACTTGCTCACCGCACCATCCTTTTCAATCATGGACCACCCTGCTTCCTTCTTCACGCCTCGATCATTCATTAACCTTCTCACATTCGCAACATCATCCCATCGGCCGAAGCTTGCATAGAGATTCGCTAGGAGGATGTATCAGCCGCTGTTCTTCGAATCAAGTTCAATCACTCTCCTGCCAATCTGCTCCCCAAGGTCAATATTTCCATGGATCTTACAGTCTCCGAGAAGAGCACCTAGGGCACTCACGACTGGTTCCATGGGCATTTTGTCGATCACCTTATTGGCGTCGAGCAGCAGGCCCGCGCGACCGAACAAGTCCACCAGGCATCCAAAATGCCCAATTTTGGGCTCAATACCATGAACTTGGATCATGTGTTTGAACAAATGCCGGCCTTGATCAACCAGGCCTGAGTGAGCACAGGCGCCGAGGACATTGAGTAGAGTTATATCGTCCGGCATCACCATTTCTTCTTACATCTCTTTGAACAGCTTGATGGCCGCTTCGCCATGGCCGTGGATAGCTAGTCCTCCAATCATGCAGTTCCAGGATGAAAGCCATTTCGTAGGCAAGCCGTTGAAAACCTCGTACGCCTTCTCCAATCTCCCGCACTTGCAGTACATGTCAATGATGGTGCTCACGAGCTTCAAATCTAGATCAATTTCGCTCTTTTTGATCTGCGCATGGATCCACTCGCCCTGTGACAGCGCCATGAGCCCAGTGCAGGCACCGAGCATGGTAGCGGCGGCGAACTTGTCTGGCCAGATTCCATTGTTTAGCATCTGGGGGAAGAGCTCAAACGCTTCAGCAAAACTTTCATTCTTTACATAACCAGAAATCATTGCATTCCATGAGACAGATTTTCTTTCAGGCATTATGTCGAACAGGTTCCGTGCCTCATCAACCAAGCCGAAGTGACAGAGGTCACCGAGCATGGTTGTCCAAGAAAGGACGTCGTGGGGGAGCATTTTGTCTAATACACGGCGGGAGTCGGCGTGGAGGGCGCACGTAAAATAGAAGGCGATGAGATTGTTCTGCGAGAAGCTGTTGGGGTGAAACCCGAGCTTGAAAACGTGGGCGTGGACCTGGCGGCCGTCGATGAGACTGCGAGCATCGCCGGCGGCGGAGAGGGATTTGAGGAGGGAGGGGAAGGTGAATTGATTGGGTTGGACGGAGCGGAGGAGCATCTGGGATTAGAGAGGTAGGGGGGATTGAAGAGAGGGGGAGCGCATAAGGGTGTTGACTGTTGGAAGCAAAATTAACAGTGGACACAACGCATAACTTGAAGAGCAAACAACTTCTTTATATTAATCACCAAAAGATTACAAAGAAACTAGGGAACTTGACTTGAAAAATTTACCACATTTGCAAGAACAGTCCGCAAAAAAAAAAAAAACTGTCTGCAACACTTTTAACCTTCTATCTCCCGCTGGAGGTTGCCAAGTACTTCACAAAATAGATGTCCGCAAAAACTATTTGCTGGGAGCTGCAGTCCGCCAGTCTGGCACCTTTGCATGCACTTTCCTATTTGCCAATAGGAGTCCGCCACCTTTGTGATTAATTTTGTTCGCCAAAACAGTCTGCTTTCTTTGCTTGGAGTCCGCAACTTTGTTAAATTTCTGTCCGCAAGAAATTGAACTCTCCACCTTTTCTGCACCGATTTTCTCTCTCTATTTTTGGCTCTATCTTGGCATGCTTCCGCAATAAATTATTTCATGAAGTTTCATGGCTATTTATAGGCATAGACAGCAAATAGAAAAACGCCACATCATCAAGAGAGAGAGAGAAATACATTCACGCCATTAATTCAACCATCTTTCCGTTTCAAAAATGCCTCTTCCGCTTTCTCTCTCCTCCGCCATTTAAGCACACTGATTCACTTAAATTAATATATATATATAAATAAATATAAATATATATATAACTGTCCATTTACTCGGTCAAAACTACATGTCCGCCAACAATCTCCCCCTCAAACACGGCATCACATGCCGAGTTTGCTCCTGCACTTCTGAAACGTTTCTGTCTTCAACGCCTTTGTGAAATATCTGCAATCTGCTCTCCTGTGGGGCAATAAACCAACTCCACCACCTTCTGTTGTACTTGCTCACGAAGAAAGTGATACTTTGTCTCAATATGCTTGCTGCGCCCATGCAGCACTGGGTTTTTTGCAAGTTGAATCGCAGACATATTATCCACATACACTGTCACAGGCCCATCCTGTGCATGGTGCAACTCCTGCAGGAGATTTCTCAATCAAATTGCTTGACACGTACAGGCTGCCGCTGCGATGTACTCAGCTTCGCAGGTAGATAAGGCGATCGTTGCCTGTTTCTTTGAACACCATGAGAACACAGCCGTTCCCATATGAAAAGCGTATCCAGAAGTGCTCTTCCGGTCATTCACATCTCCTCCGTAATCACTATCGGAGTACCCGACCAGCTTCAACTCTTCTGCAGATGAGTACATCAAACCATGATCTCTTGTCCCATTCACATACCTTAAAATTCTTTTCGCTGCTGTGAAGTGATCTTGCTTCGGTTCCTCCATATATCTACTAACAACTTCAACCGCATACATGATATCAGGTCTAGTGAAAGTCAGGTAGCGTAGACTTCCAACTAGACTCTTGAACATTGTAGATTCAACTGCTTCCTCCTTCGAATCCTTCCTCAACTTAATTCCCGGATCAGCAGGAGTAGAGATAGCTTTGCTATTCTCCATCCGGAACTTCTTCAGAATCTCTTCCGCATACTTTTTCTGAGAAATGAAGATCTCATCTTCACTTTGTTGTACTTCAATGCCCAAGAAGTAAGTGAGTTCTCCCAGATCAGTCATCTCGAACTCCTTTTTCATCGTCTTCTTGAACTCTTCAAAACATAAGGGGGTTGTGCATGTGAATATCATGTCGTCAACGTACAAGCACACGACCATGATATCTCCATTCCTTTCCACCTTCGAGTAGAGTGCATACTCATACGGGCTCTTCATGTACCCGTTCTTCTGGAAGTATCCATCAATTCTTTCATTCCACACACGAGGCGCTTGCTTCAACCCGTACAACGCCTTCTTCAATTTGTAGACCTTCCTCTCTTGGCCTTTCACTTCATATCCAGGAGGCTGCTGCACGTACACATCTTCTTCCAGGTATCCATTAAGAAATGCGGACTTGACGTCCATCTGACAGATCTTCACTTATATTGAGCAGCTAGTGCAATGATCAGTCTGATAGTGTCTATCCGCGCCACTGGAGCAAACCTCGTCATAGTCCACTCCTTGGACTTGCCTATAGCCTTTCGCGACGAGTCTTGCATTGTGCTTCTCCACTTCTCCATCCTTGTTCTTCTTCACTCTATACACCCCATTTCACACCATGGGCTTATGACCTGCCGCCAGAGTGACTCTCCCAAGATAAATTCCATGATTGCTTTCAAAGAACCATTGCTGTTCTTCAAAGCTTCTTATGAAAGACTCAAAAAAGAAAAGAAAATAATCTGCTAAAGGAGGAAAGAAAATTAGATGATTGGCGCGTCATAAGCCATTCCTGTGAAATGGGTGTTAGGTGAAGAGAACAA
>CM077152.1:32860290-32951774 GCA_039583875.1 Platanthera guangdongensis | reverse complement strand
GGTTGAAAAGGCCATCCAAGGCCATCCAGATCTCAGCAACTGATCTGCAACCAATGATGTGATCAAAGAGTTCTGATGAGATAGATCTCTTGAGAGTGAACTCTGCCTTCGCATTTGTTCTCTTCCAAGTTTTCACTTCCTGAGCATTATCACCAGTAAGAACTACTTCCTGAGTATCATCTCCTCCAACCACCTTCTAGAGGTTCTCACCCAGAAGATAGCTCTTCATACAAGACTTTCACTTCTTGAAGTTAGTCTGTATTAGGAGTTCAATACCGAGACCTCTTGCATATCCTGCTTCCATGACACTAACATTGGTTCCCTCTTCACAAGAGCAACAACAACTTCTAGTTGATCACTGCTTATCCACTCCAACCTCCCTCTGATATCATGTAAAATTTTTCAGATCTTGGAATGAGCAGAAGTTATATCAACTAAAAAGTTAGATCACAACCAGAGACACATGCAGCAACAAGAAATTTTTATTGATAATAGCAGTGTTCTTACAAGGCAAGACATACATGATGAGACATGATTTCGCTAGTATGAAAAACAAACAGAATAAAAAACAGAAAGATAACTGCGTCCAGAGACCGGAGTCCGCTGAAACCGCCACAAACTGCAACTGTTGTCCGTCAGACCGCCGAGACCGGCACACTGCACTAGTCGTTCGGACACGAACACAGTCCGCAACCTCCAGAACCAGACCGCCGCTTCAGAACTTCTGCACTCCACAGATTACTATCCGCGAACTGCCCCAAGTCGCCAGCTAGAAGAAAAGCTGCTTGGTCCTATCAGCACAACCTGCACAGACAAGTTACTTTAGCAAGCCGCGCGATCAGAAAAATCAGACCGCAGGTTCCAACACGAGTTTCTGCTTACTGTTCTTCGATTATTATGCTGCCACCGGGGGGTCCTATTTATAGGCACGGAGAGAGATGTGGTCACCGCCCTATCTGATAGGATCACCTCCCTCAGCCCGCAATCAGCCTTCACCAGTCCGCCCAGTCCGCTTGGACATTCTCGATGCACAAGCCAATCCGCCTACAACACTCCTGGATAAGGACCAGTCTGCAACACCTGTGGACACCACTCCAGGTCGCAACAGACCACCAAGTCCGCCGAGTCCGCCAAAGGCAGGCAAGGCAGTTCACAACAAGACTATGAACAAGGCATCAGACCGCCAGATACGCCGGACCAATAGCGATCTCCCGAACTCCAACTTCAGTCCGCATAGACTGCTCAAGATCAATCTTCACGGCTTCCTCTATACACTAGGCCGCACCGCAGCCCGCATAGACCGCGACATCCAGTCTGATGTGCTGTCCGCTCAGTCCGCGTAGTCCGCGCGGTTTGCCTGATCAGCCACTTACACTTCAATAATTTCAACAGTACATTTAAGTTGTCTTCATGTGAAACCAATCTATCCCCTCAAAACATCATTTCATGCTTGATTACAACGGTTGGGAGGGAGTTATATTTAAGAATATTGTTTTAATTTCTTCATCTCTAACCGCTCCATCCCCACAGCCACAATCCACCCAAACAGATCCTAAAGTTAACCAAACAAAAATTTTTGGTGATGCATATAAAGAGAAATTTAATGACCAAACATAAACTAGTAGCCCTTTGGGAAAGTGGTGGCTCTGATGAAAAATGGGTCTCTAATAAATGGAATTTTCAAACTTCAGTAAGAAATATGACTCCTGAAAAATATGTGCACATTAATAAGCAATAAAAAACATAAAAGGTTACACGCAAAATATACTCCCCATGTCATCTTGGAGGAGAGGTCCAAGAATTCGGGAGTAGCACAAGAAGCATTAGTAAGAATTATGACTCAAAATAGTGATTTTGGGCTCCCCACTGATCATGCATATGGGAAAATAAGCAGAAAAATAGAAAATGATAAGCAGGGAAATAAAAAATGAAGTCTTGGTTGGGTAAAAAAGCCTGTACTACTATGCATCCATTTCGTCAAAATAAACCAAACTATAAAACAGTTCACATAGCCTTTATATGTATGGGACTTGAGGATACATAAATAAAAAATATTAACTTAACAAAATAAAGTCTGTCCTCTTCTTTAGCTTGGAAACCAGCGGGGATCGGTTGCTGCATCAATACAATATCTCTGCCTCTCTAGACTCCAGAGGTATGAGAGGCTGCTTGATTATCCTGCTTTTTTTTATAGAATCTGATGCAAAATTGAATTGAGGGTTTTCAAAATTTAATATACTTTTTTAAAAAATAATTAATATAATTGTTATAAAAATAATAATGATGATTTGATTTTTAATTTCAAAAGTTATTTTTAAATTGGGCGTTTTAATGTAACTCAAAAGAGGCCGAGAACGTCCAAATCGAATTCATGCGCGTACAACTACTGTAATGACGAGTTTCCCAAAATTCGTTAAGGGCCTGTTCGTTTCGCCGGTTTTGCGAAGTGGGTTTTGGTTTTACTTAAATGAAAACCAAAAATCAAGTTCGTTTAGTCCTTTTTAGTCAAGTTTTTGGTTTTATTTGAAAACCTACCGGTTTTCAGTGGGATAAAAATTGCCTAGACCTAAAACTCACCTCCATTGGTCGGTTTTCATCCGGCGTCTATTTTCGCCCCCTCCCGATCGAGCGAAGACCGGCGGCCGTTTTCCTCGCCATGGATGCCGACGGTGCCGCATATCTCCAACAGCGACTTCAACTGTCGGAGAAGAGGGGGAGGAAGAGGGAATGACTGTCGGCGGCCTGCTTTCTCGTCTTCGTTTTCTCCCCATGGCAGAGCTTGCTGCCATGACCCATGGCAGAGCTTCGACGCGGCAAAGCCCCAAGGCACGTCGCCGTCTTGTTCTTCGACAAGGGTGTTTGGGTGCAGAATGATACGATCATATCACAGAACATAAATTTGACAGAAAGAGGAAATCCAATGTATTTTTGTTGTGTCCGAAAACCTTCCGATAGACAGACGAACATAAATTTTGACATTTATCAATTTTTGGTCCTGAAAACCTTCCTACAAACGAACAACAGAATTGGTTTTGACAGAAAACTAAAATCTTCCAGTTTTTAGTTTTCAAACAAAACCAATTCCTGTCAAACAAAACTTGCGAAACGAACGGGGCCTAATCGTTATTTGCAAAAGTTTTTCGGTATCTAATGAATCGAACCGTTGCGAGGTTCGTACAACCACAAGCACAATCCACCCGCAATAACTTATGAAAATAGACGGTAATTAAAGTGGTACGAACGTTCGAGGCAGGGGTGCAATAATTAATCAAGATGCATAAACTTAATCGAATATCAGTAGAGCATGAGGAGCCAGATTACCCAAGGAAATGAGCCCGGCTCAAATCCAGCCGTCGCTTAGGTTGCAGCGGAGGCTTGCTGCCAGTGTTCGTTGACGGAAGAGGGGTTGCTGGATGTCGACGTCAACAAGAACTGGGTCGACGGAGGTAGTAGACGCGAACGATGGCGGCCTTCGTGCAACACCAGGGGTCCGTCTGTTCCGGTGTCACGTGCAGAGGTGGACGGTTGGGATCGGCCGTTTGCTGGAGGAATAGGTCGTGTTCGAAAGCAATCGGCGAGAGGAAGAGGCTTGTCGAACTACCGGAGGAGGGAACTGGACCGGCGGCCAGCCGCTTGCTGGGAAGTTGTCGGGTCGACAGCAATAGGCGCAGGCAGAACCTGAAGGATCGCCGGCAAGAGGTGGTGGGTTCTCCTCCGGCGTCGACTGTTGGAGGTGGAGGATGACCGGTTCTAGCGGGGGCCGTCGGCAGAAGACGCGGGCAGCGGCTGGTAGCGACTTGTGGGAGGGGGGGGGGGGGGGGGGGGGGGGGGGGAGGGCAGGTTCCTCTCTGGAATGAGGGGAAAAAGGGGGGGAGGGGGGAGGGAAGAGAAAGAAAACGGGAGGTGTGGGGGGGGTGGGGGGGGGGGGGGGGGGTGGGGGGGGCGCCGGGTTCCACTCCGGTATGAGGGGGGAAAAAGGGGGGAGGGGGGAGGGAAGAGAGAAAAGGGGGGGAGGAGAAGGAAAGGGGGGAGAGGGAGAAAGAGAAAAAGGAAGAAAATATAAAGAGGGGGAGGAAACTTTATATTACCGAGTTTAATTCCCTGAGTTTAATTTCCTTGACGTGAACCAAAGATTAGAATTTGTTAGGTGTGAGAAAAGTACAAACAAAGTGTGTGATGCAAGACGAACATCAAGCTTAGGTGTAAATTAAGGTAATTGTTACATGCAAACCGGCTTTGGATACGTGCAAATGAATTTTGTGTGGACCAAAAACTTATAAGTGCACTATCTAAAAAATGAATTGCACATAACAAATTGATTTGCATGCACATAACATTTACCTAAATTAATTAATCAATATTCCATTTACTTTCACTCTCCTGTTGTACATTTCCCATTCACTCTCTTTTATATTTAAGTGATAATATAGTTAACTTAGGAGCAAATACATTTTGGTGACTACAATTCAATCTATATAAATTAAAAGCAGAAAAATATTATGGTAACTGGTAAGAGTGTCGCGGCCACATGGGACCGAGTCCACTGACCCTATGCAGCATAGTCATATTTATTAATATTAAAAACTTGCCTCTTCTTTCCATAAGCATGTGGCTCAGAATTCTCTCCACTTAGGACCTTAGGTTCATAGTAAGGATGCATTTTCATTTGATCTAATGAAATAAATTTTTTTGATTAAATAAAAAATATAAAAGAATGAGATTAATGAGCACATCGGATCAGTAAGAAATTGATCTGAACCGTGAAATGAATACCATCTATTTCACTCCAATTGAAGAGAATTCTTTTTCCAAGCAACCTCGGGGTGCCGTTTTTTTTGCTCCGATGAGTTTTGACAAAAGCAGTCATAAAATAAATGTTTGACACAACAACGGTTATGCCCGCCTTCAAAAACAAAAAAAACAAGTTTTGAACATAAAAATTGGAAGAAAATCCTTAGACGAGGTCGGGCGTTCATGAACAAGGCTTCATAATTACCACATTTGTAACGGCCGCCGCCACACCAATTGGAGCCTCACTTTTCTCCTTCTTCACTTTACCTTTCTACCACTATCACCATGATTATCATCAAGGCCACCCACAATGGAACCCAATACTAACAAGTGCTTCAAGGAACAATCACACGACCTAACACTTTCTACAAATCCTTTATATATAAAACATTTTCTAAAGTAAACTACTTGCTCGGGTTAAAAAGAATATTCAGCGAGTGGCTATCTCATATACAAATATGTACTGTATATAAAAAAAAATCATTCATATCCAATCATCTATGCAAATACAAAGACATGCTTGCATGAAATACTAAGACACCCTGCCGGAAAAAAATAAGGTGATTGTTAAGGGAAAACCTATTTTAAATATGCCCGCAGACCTATTTTGAGTGTAATTAAAAAAAATTGAAGGACAAACTAATCTATTACGTGCCGACAAAATTTAATTCATTCAAATAGCTTAACTTCAAAGGTCAACAAAATTTAAAAAATGAAAGCTGGACTCGTGGCAAAAAAAATGTAAAGATATGAGGTACCTTAATACAAAATTTTGGTGCATTGTTCATAGAGATTTTGGGAATGATCTATTTCAAATTGCAGATGCCTTTCAAGAGATTAAGGCTCCATTTGGGAGGACTTATTTTCACCAGTCAAGCGGTGACGACCGCATGTGTACCGGTACACCGTACATGCGGTCATCACCGCTTGACCGGTGAAAATAAATCCACCCAAACGTAGAAAAAGAGTCATGACAATGAGAATTTTCAGAAAACAACTCAAAAAAAAAAACACAAGCACAACAATCAATATATATATGAAAACATGGAGAAACCCAGAGAGTTGAATTATTAGTAGTATAGCAACCATCCAAGTTCGACATTTATTCTGGTTGTCCTAGATATCAGAAAACCGCCGCCCCAACAACGATACGGCCGGAGGACACACGCGACAATAAAATACATATATGGGCAGGAATATAGCACAGATAGTTCTTATAAATAGACGGTTGACCTCCTAAGCAGCATTCACCGGAAGAACCGGGCTACTCAGAAACCATGAATCTTGATTTGCTCCTTCACAATGCCAGCCTGCACATACAAACACCAGAAGAACAGATAAATAATCATAAATATACGCCCATCAAAACCATGAGAAATTATATGAGTGTAAAGTACCTGGATGAGGAAGGTGGACACATTCTTCCTTTGGTCACCTTGGAGTTGAATGACCTGCAGAAGACGATATTGAAGAGGAGTTGAATGACATATGCGGTGAGAACTTGGGAGAAAAATCATGAACGAAGGATACCTGACCAAGCTCTGGATCCTCGACAACAGTACCATTGCAGCAAAATTCTTTCTTCAAGTCTTTAAGGATCTTGGTTTTGCTAAATGCTTTCTTCAGGCCCTGCACCGTGGTCAGGCTCTTCCTCCCATTACGCTGCTGAACGCGAATGTGCACGTACTCCTTTGACCCAGCACCAGCATTATCCGCATTAGCCTCGGCAAATGGATCTGAAGGCAGAACATTTACACTCCTAAGGCAATGGTTTAACTTCTAAACACTGGCTAGGATTTCTGCACCTATAGAGTGACAGTGAATGCAAGTATGACCTATGCAACAAGGGGACCAGGTAGACGAGCAAAAAGTGCAAGCAAGCAGAGCCACCTCAACAAGCCTAGTGAGATTAAAAGAAGGAAAATTCAAATAATTGAGAGGAAAAATTCTTAAGATGGAAATGAAACCAAAAGCCAAGTATTGTCTACCTGCTATCAGCTCTTTTTCTTGTTATCATCCTTGACCTTTTGCTTGAGCTGCCCATCAGATCGGGCTCGAAACTGGTTCATCCCCAATACCCGCGCGACTCGCGCCCAGTACAAGAAACGTCTGGCCAGACTCTTCCAAGACGTTTGATCACCAGTCGATGATTTCACATGGGAGCGCTCTCCTGGGCTGGTCAGCAAGTAATTGAGCAGCTCCTTCTCCGCTTGGGAAAACGGCTCCCCTGCAGATGGGGAAGGAACGGTGGCCGCCAATATCTGATCCAAAGCAGGCAACTGATGATCGACCATGAATGGCGGACGCAAACCAATCTCGCTGACAACAGACGTGTTGGCCACAACAGGTTCCACCGCCGTCGTAATGACTGTAGAAGAGGTCGGTTGACTTGAATTCCGGGTGGTCGGAGATGCAGCTGGAACTGATGGTTCGGCCGATGTTGACGACGAAATATTTAGGAAGCCCGGATCGTCGTGCTGCTGGGCAGCCTCAGAATGCAATTGCAAACGAGAATGACAACTTGGTCGTGCTGATGTGGTTGATGACACACGCTTCTTAAGGCGTGCAAGATACTCCCAACGATTCTGGATCTCCTTGTGGGTCATCTCGACCAAATCATCACGACGGGAAGCAATGCGGGCGTACGCGGGGGCGATCACTTTGGTCCAATGAATGTTGCCGGCATGTCCATCATCAATCTCTTGCTGAACTAGTCGATCAATGATATCGTCTGATGACCCTTCAATGAGTTGTTCGGGCGCAGATTGCAGATCCGATACACGGGGTTGATGTAAACTGTGACTGGCGTCGGTTGCCAATGTGACGATTCGAGTTGTAGTCGTCGTCACGGTCTCTTCCAACTGCACAATGTTGAAACTGTCAACAGGGGGCGACCGCAATGGAGCAATCACTGACGCGGCTTGACTCAGGGCAGTAATGATGCTGCGTTTGGGCGCTGCTCGTTGAATGGGCAATCTGAATCGGGCCTGGGCAACCATATCCTCCAAGTGTTGTTTTAGGACCTGTTCCGATTTCGGCCGAATGAACCGTTTGAAAGCGAAATTGGTGCTACGCAGAGCCGAGACTAGAACAGACCAGATTCGGTGCAATTGTGGAAGATGCAAAGATTCAACAGGGAAATCCTTCAGATCCTGAAGTTCATCGGGTAGAAGAAATTTGATTGCAATCGTTCGGAGCAAGCGACGCTCCAAGGGGTTGATCATTGGTGAAGTGCTCATGACAGCTTCCCATAGATTAAGCCCTTGTAATGCCGACTGACGTTCATTGCCCGATGCGTTGAGGCTGCGATGTTTTTTGTGGTGACTTGATGAAGAGCTGCACTCATGCGATGTTGGTCCTGGCTTGCGGCGCTTGCGATTGGACTGAATGGAATGAGGCATGTTGCTGAATTTGACGCCAGATTCAGAGCCAATCAACGGAGCAGCGTCGTCAGCATGATTCAGATCACCATCGTCCCGCGGTGCATCATTATCTTCTTCAACGATACGATGATCATCGTGAGCCCGCTCGACAACAGCAGCGACAACATCAAGGGCATCGTGCACAATCGCATCGAACGTGTGACTCGACCAAATTGCATTATCGGCGATTGATTCCGTGATCACTCCAAGCGATTTCAGTTGCCCTGCAAGAATTTCGGGCAATTGAGGAAGGGATTGTCCAAACGCTCTCGTCAATCCAAATTCGTCGTTGCAATCATCAATCGAGAGAGGTAATAAGTGAAACATCGTCGATAGAGACATAAGCGAGGGAGTGATGCCATTAGTCGGAAACAGTGCGAGATATTGAGTGAGAATGATATGCATCCCAGAGATTGGCAAATACGCCCAGCGAGGATCAAATTGGAGTTCGCCTCGAAAGTTGATTTGAGCGACAACGGCATGTAGCAGCAAGTTCCCTCCTTCCAGGGATATGGTCTCCGGGCAAATAGCTCGTCCATGACGCCACAAGTTTTCATTCTTCCCTGATCCACGGCGCAGACTCGAACGAAAGAAGCGATCCACGACGGTAGTCAACGCGGATGTGGGCGGCGTTAAGCAATTTCTGATGTGTTTTTTCTGTGTCTCGTGGCAAGCGAGAAGTTTGCTCGTCACGATGCGCTTGGATGGGGGCACATCATTCTCGATTTCCCACTTTTTAATGCGATCCAACAGTGCATCCAATTCAGCCTCAATGATGGAGCCTTCCCGCATCGGAGCTTGTCCAGTGCCAACAATGATTTCGGCCACGACAGACATGAATTGTTCATGCCGAGCACGATCCGTGCTGTTCGAATTGTCCCGGTACCTTGTGATCAGGTGATGATTATCGAGGAGAACAATGATGTTCTCAAACTCTTCCAGCCATTCTCGATCATCGCAACACTTGTCCAGGTACATGATGAGCAGCGAAGTATCAATACCGTAAGTGTTGTACCGTCTAAGCAAACCCCGACAAACTGATCGACGTTCCGCATTGCCCGTCGTGCTTGTGAATTGATGGGAGAGGATTTGTTGGCGCTCGTTCATGACAGAGTGCAATCCAGCAGCGGGGGCGAATTTCCTGCCGTTGAACTCATCTGTTAATTTCATGCGCCCCGGCACGTTGTGATGATGGTCGGCCGAGAGATGAGTCCCGGTGATGGCGCCTTCCATTCGGTTGAAGAACGGGAGTTGGCGAGCAATGCAGTCGTTGACCAGGCTTGTCAGCGTCGATTCCACTGGACCGAGAGTGCCATTGTACCCGTTGCAATGCTGAAAGAACGACGGAAAATCGGGAAACACTGTCAGATCCTGAGACAACGACGATTGCCAGAGTACGACATCCCTAGCGCGCATTTCCAAATACCACGACACGTGACCACGATATAGCGCGGCTTGACGCATGTATCGAGTCGTTCGGGCACAACGAATCACCTTGGCGACATCAGCACTGCCGGAACGAGACGTGTACAAGTCGTATGCCATTTGAACAAGACCGACGTCGTGTGCGCTCTGTTCAAACAGCTGCACGGGATAGTTAAGGATGATAGGTGCCGGGATCAACTTCTCTGTTTTGGCCTCATCCATTACATGGAATGTGGCACCACAACCGCCTGAGTTCTTCGACTTCTTGCACACGTATCGAGCACAGATAGCAAATCCGGTGGTGTCGATGCAATCGATGATTCGCGGGGCACTAAATTGCTTGCGAAAAAGAAAGCCTACTTTGTTGCAAGACGGACATGCACCCGCTGTCACGTTGACACTGTACTGTCGTTCCGGATCGATCACGAACAACGGTTTCAGAATATACGCGTTCAGGTCGGGGCGCTTGCTCCACAGTGGCACAGGCGGATCAATTCGGATAGGAGGGCGCATGTCATCCTCGATCAGTTGCAGTTGGATCTTGATCCAGTCCTCCTGAATCTTGTTCAACGTGCCAGAATGCTTGCCACAAACGCACGGCTCACTAGTGGGGCGGTCGAATGCTGACGAATAGAATGGCGGCGCTTGACTCGGAATCGATTCCGGCGGAATTTCATGGCAGCGGCGGACGAGGGTCTCCTTCGAGCGTTGTGTTTTTGCAATATCCCGCAACACAAGATCGATACCGTTCATTGGCAATGATGACTAACAGACAGACAATTCTGAATAAAGACTAACTGGAGCAAATAAGTCCTGCCAAATAAAGTCATAGTAATTTGAGTTAACACACTGAATATACAAAAATTATTTTCTTATTAGATCTAACTTCTAAGTATAAGACATTAAAATGATCAGAAAACATTTTGATTCATATGAAAGTTTGAGCAATAACCTTGTTCAATACTTCAATATCATAATTTTTGAGCAAAAATAGTAGAATGGGGAAGATCCGGAGCAGGGACTTACCAGGAGCGGGCCAAAAATCACGGATTTTTAAGGAATGATGGGGACAACACTGGAATAAGACCGATGGTGTGCACGGTGCACCATAGTAATTCATCTCATGTTCTAGAATCAATATAATAAAGAATTTTGGTAAACAAGTTTTGAAAAAATTATTG
This sequence comes from Platanthera guangdongensis, assembly GCA_039583875.1. Taxonomy (NCBI): domain Eukaryota; kingdom Viridiplantae; phylum Streptophyta; class Magnoliopsida; order Asparagales; family Orchidaceae; genus Platanthera; species Platanthera guangdongensis. Next base: position 32,940,955 of record CM077152.1, on the reverse strand, counting down.
TACACACAAATGTTGACCTTTTCAAATTTTGAAGTATTCATGAAAAGAAATTGTATAGGAAGGAAACTACAATTATATCTACCTACTTGAGCATCAAATTATAAAATAAGTACTCAATAACCTACCACAAGATCACTATAAATATTGACTTAGCCAAGATCGTTATTTCCTTCGAAATGCCAACAAAAAAAGCTTAGATAACAGTAAATGACAAGCTTTTATGGTCCGGTTGGTTGAACAAAATTGGGAATTCAAAATTGAAATTAAGGTCCAATTCCAATGAAAATAGATCTTCACTTATAATTTCAAATCCCCAATTCCATCAAAATGAACAAAGCCTTAAGAAAAAAGATGTAATTAATTAATTGAAGATGGAAAAACAAATGATCTAAAAATTGATGATAATTGGAACAATATCCTATTTGAAATCTTCCTAACTTTGATAGTCTTGTCATCTCCACAAGTCACCATGAAAAATTCGTTGTTTGGTTTCCAGAAACCAATGTCATTTACTCCACCAATATGAGAATCAATCTTATAAAAAAAACAAAATTTAACCATGTAGGTATCAATAAAATCATTTCTCTCACAAATACTATAAGAAAAAAATAGATGTAATGTACCTCTAAATGAGGTAATAGTTCATTAGGCTCATTGAACAAGTAGAGGTGCATGAGGTGATTGGAGCATGCAACACCTGAAATTAAAAGAGTAATCACCATGCATGCTTGGCCTCTGTACAAAACATTTTACTTGTCAACTCATTTCATTTTCTATGCATTAATGAAAATTTTAAGGAAAGACTAATTTGATTTTTTTGAAACCCCCCACAATACTTGTCATCATCACTCCACCGAGCCCGATTAACAGACATGGAAGAATCCTCAAACAATTAAGCAAATCAATAAACATCCACAAAAAGATAGAGTGAAGGAGCAATTTGACAACAATGTTGAAGAAATCTGACAATAAAGGATGATATATATGTACCTGGAGTGGCCTCTTTATCTTCCTCCTTTTCAGAGAAGATGTTCTAGTTGGCAGAGAGACTCGGGTAACTGAAGATGCTCTAGTTGGCAGAGAGACTCGGGTAATGCAAACACATAAGATCAAGAGATGAATCTAAATCTGAGTGATGACAGGATCAAGCGATGGCTTGAGGAAGATGTTGTGAGCGGTATGGGGTTGCCGATTGAGCTGCAAAAATGAATGAGAAATTAGATATTCTAGAAAATAAAACAAAATGCTCTGCTAAAATTGTAAACAACTCTCTGAATACCTGTAGCAGACAGGGATGGCAACTCTCGGAATACCCAAGGGTGGAACTACTTAGAGACATGCTCGGGCAGGTGCCCGAGCATGATTTTGGGAAATTTCGCCAGTATTGCTATCAATCGTGTCCCACTCAGCCCATCTACTCCTCCCTAAGGCTCATAGCAAGATCTCTCATCTTCCTCTCCTTCAGCTCATGGCACGACCTTGACTCCTCCGCTACCTCTCCTCTTTCGATTTAGTGAAGAAATGAACTTGGCGGCGCAAGGATGGTCTGGATTTCTTAGAGTGTCTCGAGGATGGATCGACTAGTCCCAAGCAACACTAGTACTCGCCATTCTTCTCCTTCCTCTACCTCCAATTTCTGGTAATCACGATTTCTCTCCCTCTCTCTATCGATTTTTCTCCTCGTAACTCTTAGCTTCTCCTCATCCAGGCCTTTGATTAGTTCTAGGTTGGGAATCTGTTATAGGCGGTAATGGTCGTTTTGGGTTACCACTGACCTTCTTAGCAATCTCATTTTATATTCAAGATTAGGATTATTCTCCCATTTGATTCCTAGGTTGGGAACACGCTCAGGAAAATGGGCAACTGCCTACTAGCTCATTTCCCCCCTAATTTGTGCGTGCATTATCCTAAAATTTGTCCTTTTTGTTGCTGAAAATGCATGCCATTTAACACAGATCTAAAAGTCTTATTTATTTACACTCTTTTGTTTTAGTTTCTCTCAAGCTAGAAAAGTTTTGATTAATTTAGTTTCAAAGTGTTTTGGAATCACCTAAATTGATCTAATTAAACCAAAACTTCATCCAGTTTCCCGTGATTTTGGATCAGCAATGAAACTTAAAATTATGATGTTATCTAATATTTATGAGTCATTCAGATTTGAATTACTAGTTTAGGTAAATTGAATATTCAGGTCTCATAATACTTGCATGTTCAAATATTTACATGATAGCAAAATTTCTCAAACAAGAAACGTATACATTTTCACAAATCTTGCTTGTTCAATAGGTCAGATATGTTATTTCATTTAATTATTTATGCTAAACTTTTTATTTAGTGTGCCCGACCCAAGTCAAATTTCTAGTTCCGCTACTGGGAATACCTGTAAATCAACACTCTGAATACCTGTAAATCCTCATTTTTCCAATTACTTCAGGCACAAATGAAGAAGGTAGATGAAGGAGAAATTAGATGATGCATGGAGAAGAAAAAAGAATCCAAAATCGTAAATCAGAAAGCCTTTAGATGGAAATACCATGACCGGCAAAGAAATGCAAGAGGGGCATTAGGATTAGATCTATCAAGATGATTATAGGAAGAGGAGGATGACAGGCCAAGAGAGGAGAGGAGGACAGATGCGTGATGGTGGCGCGGGGCATTCTGCGGGTTTAGTATAGATAAATACAACGCCGGCCATCTCTGACCGAAGAGATCGGAGCGACGAGAGGAAGATGCAGAAAATCGCACAGTCGCAATAAAAAGGTAAATTTCATTCCCCTATTCGGGATTGACAAAGCAGAAGTATCAGTGTGAGCTGTGGAATGATTAGAAAATGGCGGTGGTGCTCACCTCGGTTGAGGAACGGCGGCAGGGTACGAAGTACCAGATCCAGAAGAAGTAGCCGGAGGCCGATCGCTGGAGGTGGGGGCTTCGCTTCCGTCCGGGAGAGGAGATCGAAGAGGTAGGGCAGCGCCGGTGTGGGGGAAGAGAAGCGAACCTGTACTGATCGTTGCTCCGATCTCTTCCGTCGGGAAAAATGATGGCTGGCGGCGGGGGCTTCGCTTCCGTCCGGGAGAGAAGAGATCGAAGAGGTAGGGAGGTAGGGCAGCGCCGGTGTGGGGGGAAGAGTATCGAACTGATGGCGTAAAACGAGAAATAAAATCATCGATTTTATTACTAAACGGACGGGGTATAATGGGAAACACCGAAAAAGGGGGGGAGGAGAAGGAAAGGGGGGAGAGGGAGAAAGAGAAAAAGGAAGAAAAAATAAAGAGGGGGAGGAAACTTTATATTACCGAGTTTAATTCCCTGAGTTTAATTTCCTTGACGTGAACCAAAGATTAGAATTTGTTAGGTGTGAGAAAACTACAAACAAAGTGTGTGATGCAAGGCGAACATCAAGCTTAGGTGTAAATTAAGGTAATTGTTACATGCAAACCGGCTTTGGATACGTGCAAATGAATTTTGTGTGGACCAAAAACTTATAAGTGCACTATCTAAAAAATGAATTGCACATAACAAATTGATTTGCATGCACATAACATTTACCTAAATTAATTAATCAATATTCCATTTACTTTCACTCTCCTGTTGTACATTTCACATTCACTCTCTTTTATATTTAGGTGATAATATAGTTAACTTAGGAGCAAATACATTTTGGTGACTACAATTCAATCTATATAAATTAAAAGCAGAAAAATGTTATGATAACTGGTAAGAGTGTCGCGGCCACATGGGACCGAGTCCACTGACCCTATGCAGCATAGTCATATTTATTAATATTAAAAACTTGCCTCTTCTTTCCATAAGCATGTGGCTCAGAATTCTCTCCACTTAGGACCTTAGGTTCATAGTAAGGATGCATTTTCATTTGATCTAATGAAATAAATTTTTTTGATTAAATAAAAAATATAAAAGAATGAGATTAATGAGCACATCGGATCAGTAAGAAATTGATCTGAACCGTGAAATGAATACCATCTATTTCACTCCAATTGAAGAGAATTCTTTTTCCAAGCAACCTCGGGGTGCCGTTTTTTTGCTCCGGTGAGTTTTGACAAAAGCAGTCATAAAATAAATGTTTGACACAACAACGGTTATGCCCGCCTTCAAAAACAAAAAAAACAAGTTTTGAACATAAAAATTGGAAGAAAATCCTTAGACGAGGTCGGGCGTTCATGAACAAGGCTTCATAATTACCACATTTGTAACGGCCGCCGCCACACCAATTGGAGCCTCACTTTTCTCCTTCTTCACTTTACCTTTCTACCACTATCACCATGATTATCATCAAGGCCACCCACAATGGAACCCAATACTAACAAGTGCTTCAAGGAACAATCACACGACCTAACACTTTCTACAAATCCTTTATATATAAAACATTTTCTAAAGTAAACTACTTGCTCGGGTTAAAAAGAATATTCAGCGAGTGGCTATCTCATATACAAATATGTACTGTATATAAAAAAAAATCATTCATATCCAATCATCTATGCAAATACAAAGACATGCTTGCATGAAATACTAAGACACCCTGCCGGAAAAAAATAAGGTGATTGTTAAGGGAAAACCTATTTTAAATATGCCCGCAGACCTATTTTGAGTGTAATTAAAAAAAATTGAAGGACAAACTAATCTATTACGTGCCGACAAAATTTAATTCATTCAAATAGCTTAACTTCAAAGGTCAACAAAATTTAAAAAATGAAAGCTGGACTCGTGGCAAAAAAAATGTAAAGATATGAGGTACCTTAATACAAAATTTTGGTGCATTGTTCATAGAGATTTTGGGAATGATCTATTTCAAATTGCAGATGCCTTTCAAGAGATTAAGGCTCCATTTGGGAGGACTTATTTTCACCAGTCAAGCGGTGACGACCGCATGTGTACCGGTACACCGTACATGCGGTCATCACCGCTTGACCGGTGAAAATAAATCCACCCAAACGGAGAAAAAGAGTCATGGCAATGAGAATTTTCAGAAAACAACTCAAAAAAAAAAACACAAGCACAACAATCAATATATATATGAAAACATGGAGAAACCCAGAGAGTTGAATTATTAGTAGTATAGCAAGCATCCAAGTTCGACATTTATTCTGGTTGTCCTAGATATCAGAAAACCGCCGCCCCAACAACGATACGGCCGGAGGACACACGCGACAATAAAATACATATATGGGCAGGAATATAGCACAGATAGTTCTTATAAATAGACGGTTGACCTCCTACGCAGCATTCACCGGAAGAACCGGGCTACTCAGAAACCATGAATCTTGATTTGCTCCTTCACAATGCCAGCCTGCACATACAAACACCATAAGAACAGATAAATAATCATAAATATACGCCCATCAAAACCATGAGAAATTATATGAGTGTAAAGTACCTGGATGAGGAAGGTGGACACATTCTTCCTTTGGTCACCTTGGAGTTGAATGACCTGCAGAAGACGATATTGAAGAGGAGTTGAATGACATATGCGGTGAGAACTTGGGAGAAAAATCATGAACGAAGGATACCTGACCAAGCTCTGGATCCTCGACAACAGTACCATTGCAGCAAAATTCTTTCTTCAAGTCTTTAAGGATCTTGGTTTTGCTAAATGCTTTCTTCAGGCCCTGCACCGTGGTCAGGCTCTTCCTCCCATTACGCTGCTGAACGCGAATGTGCACGTACTCCTTTGACCCAGCACCAGCATTATCCGCATTAGCCTCGGCAAATGGATCTGAAGGCAGAACATTTACACTCCTAAGGCAATGGTTTAACTTCTAAACACTGGCTAGGATTTCTGCACCTATAGAGTGACAGTGAATGCAAGTATGACCTATGCAACAAGGGGACCAGGTAGACGAGCAAAAAGTGCAAGCAAGCAGAGCCACCTCAACAAGCCTAGTGAGATTAAAAGAAGGAAAATTCAAATAATTGAGAGGAAAAATTCTTAAGATGGAAATGAAACCAAAAGCCAAGTATTGTCTACCTGCTATCAGCTCTTTTTCTTGTTATCATCCTTGACCTTTTGCTTGAGCTGCCCATCAGATCGGGCTCGAAACTGGTTCATCCCCAATACCCGCGCGACTCGCGCCCAGTACAAGAAACGTCTGGCCAGACTCTTCCAAGACGTTTGATCACCAGTCGATGATTTCACATGGGAGCGCTCTCCTGGGCTGGTCAGCAAGTAATTAAGCAGCTCCTTCTCCGCTTGGGAAAACGGCTCCCCTGCAGATGGGGAAGGAACGGTGGCCGCCAATATCTGATCCAAAGCAGGCAACTGATGATCGACCATGAATGGCGGACGCAAACCAATCTCGCTGACAACAGACGTGTTGGCCACAACAGGTTCCACCGCCGTCGTAATGACTGTAGAAGAGGTCGGTTGACTTGAATTCCGGGTGGTCGGAGATGCAGCTGGAACTGATGGTTCGGCCGATGTTGACGACGAAATATTTAGGAAGCCCGGATCGTCGTGCTGCTGGGCAGCCTCAGAATGCAATTGCAAACGAGAATGACAACTTGGTCGTGCTGATGTGGTTGATGACACACGCTTCTTAAGGCGTGCAAGATACTCCCAACGATTCTGGATCTCCTTGTGGGTCATCTCGACCAAATCATCACGACGGGAAGCAATGCGGGCGTACGCGGGGGCGATCACTTTGGTCCAATGAATGTTGTCGGCATGTCCATCATCAATCTCTTGCTGAACTAGTCGATCAATGATATCGTCTGATGACCCTTCAATGAGTTGTTCGGGCGCAGATTGCAGATCCGATACACGGGGTTGATGTAAACTGTGACTGGCGTCGGTTGCCAATGTGACGATTCGAGTTGTAGTCGTCGTCACGGTCTCTTCCAACTGCACAATGTTGAAACTGTCAACAGGGGGCGACCGCAATGGAGCAATCACTGACGCGGCTTGACTCAGGGCAGTAATGATGCTGCGTTTGGGCGCTGCTCGTTGAATGGGCAATCTGAATCGGGCCTGGGCAACCATATCCTCCAAGTGTTGTTTTAGGACCTGTTCCGATTTCGGCCGAATGAACCGTTTGAAAGCGAAATTGGTGCTACGCAGAGCCGAGACTAGAACAGACCAGATTCGGTGCAATTGTGGAAGATGCAAAGATTCAACAGGGAAATCCTTCAGATCCTGAAGTTCATCGGGTAGAAGAAATTTGATTGCAATCGTTCGGAGCAAGCGACGCTCCAAGGGGTTGATCATTGGTGAAGTGCTCATGACAGCTTCCCATAGATTAAGCCCTTGTAATGCCGACTGACGTTCATTGCCCGATGCGTTGAGGCTGCGATGTTTTTTGTGGTGACTTGATGAAGAGCTGCACTCATGCGATGTTGGTCCTGGCTTGCGGCGCTTGCGATTGGACTGAATGGAATGAGGCATGTTGCTGAATTTGACGCCAGATTCAGAGCCAATCAACGGAGCAGCGTCGTCAGCATGATTCAGATCACCATCGTCCCGCGGTGCATCATTATCTTCTTCAACGATACGATGATCATCGTGAGCCCGCTCGACAACAGCAGCGACAACATCAAGGGCATCGTGCACAATCGCATCGAACGTGTGACTCGACCAAATTGCATTATCGGCGATTGATTCCGTGATCACTCCAAGCGATTTCAGTTGCCCTGCAGGAATTTCGGGCAATTGAGGAAGGGATTGTCCAAACGCTCTCGTCAATCCAAATTCGTCGTTGCAATCATCAATCGAGAGAGGTAATAAGTGAAACATCGTCGATAGAGACATAAGCGAGGGAGTGATGCCATTAGTCGGAAACAGTGCGAGATATTGAGTGAGAATGATATGCATCCCAGAGATTGGCAAATACGCCCAGCGAGGATCAAATTGGAGTTCGCCTCAAAAGTTGATTTGAGCGACAACGGCATGTAGCAGCAAGTTCCCTCCTTCCAGGGATATGGTCTCCGGGCAAATAGCTCGTCCATGACGCCACAAGTTTTCATTCTTCCCTGATCCACGGCGCAGACTCGAACGAAAGAAGCGATCCACGACGGTAGTCAACGCGGATGTGGGCGGCGTTAAGCAATTTCTGATGTGTTTTTTCTGTGTCTCGTGGCAAGCGAGAAGTTTGCTCGTCACGATGCGCTTGGATGGGGGCACATCATTCTCGATTTCCCACTTTTTAATGCGATCCAACAGTGCATCCAATTCAGCCTCAATGATGGAGCCTTCCCGCATCGGAGCTTGTCCAGTGCCAACAATGATTTCGGCCACGACAGACATGAATTGTTCATGCCGAGCACGATCCGTGCTGTTCGAATTGTCCCGGTACCTTGTGATCAGGTGATGATTATCGAGGAGAACAATGATGTTCTCAAACTCTTCCAGCCATTCTCGATCATCGCAACACTTGTCCAGGTACATGATGAGCAGCGAAGTATCAATACCGTAAGTGTTGTACCGTCTAAGCAAACCCCGACAAACTGATCGACGTTCCGCATTGCCCGTCGTGCTTGTGAATTGATGGGAGAGGATTTGTTGGCGCTCGTTCATGACAGAGTGCAATCCAGCAACGGGGGCGAATTTCCTGCCGTTGAACTCATCTGTTAATTTCATGCGCCCCGGCACGTTGTGATGATGGTCGGCCGAGAGATGAGTCCCGGTGATGGCGCCTTCCATTCGGTTGAAGAACGGGAGTTGGCGAGCAATGCAGTCGTTGACCAGGCTTGTCAGCATCGATTCCACTGGACCGAGAGTGCCATTGTACCCGTTGCAATGCTGAAAGAACGACGGAAAATCGGGAAACACTGTCAGATCCTGAGACAACGACGATTGCCAGAGTACGACATCCCTAGCGCGCATTTCCAAATACCACGACACGTGACCACGATATAGCGCGGCTTGACGCATGTATCGAGTCGTTCGGGCACAACGAATCACCTTGGCGACATCAGCACTGCCGGAACGAGACGTGTACAAGTCGTATGCCATTTGAACAAGACCGACGTCGTGTGCGCTCTGTTCAAACAGCTGCACGGGATAGTTAAGGATGATAGGTGCCGGGATCAACTTCTCTGTTTTGGCCTCATCCATTACATGGAATGTGGCACCACAACCGCCTGAGTTCTTCGACTTCTTGCACACGTATCGAGCACAGATAGCAAATCCGGTGGTGTCGATGCAATCGATGATTCGCGGGGCACTAAATTGCTTGCGAAAAAGAAAGCCTACTTTGTTGCAAGATGGACATGCACCCGCTGTCACGTTGACACTGTACTGTCGTTCCGGATCGATCACGAACAACGGTTTCAGAAGATACGCGTTCAGGTCGGGGCGCTTGCTCCACAGTGGCACAGGCGGATCAATTCGGATAGGAGGGCGCATGTCATCCTCGATCAGTTGCAGTTGGATCTTGATCCAGTCCTCCTGAATCTTGTTCAACGTGCCAGAATGCTTGCCACAAACGCACGGCTCACTAGTGGGGCGGTCGAATGCTGACGAATAGAATGGCGGCGCTTGACTCGGAATCGATTCCGGCGGAATTTCATGGCAGCGGCGGACGAGGGTCTCCTTCGAGCGTTGTGTTTTTGCAATATCCCGCAACACAAGATCGATACCGTTCATTGGCAATGATGACTAACAGACAGACAATTCTGAATAAAGACTAACTGGAGCAAATAAGTCCTGCCAAATAAAGTCATAGTAATTTGAGTTAACACACTGAATATACAAAAATTATTTTCTTATTAGATCTAACTTCTAAGTATAAGACATTAAAATGATCAGAAAACATTTTGATTCATATGAAAGTTTGAGCAATAACCTTGTTCAATACTTCAATATCATAATTTTTGAGCAAAAATAGTAGAATGGGGAAGATCCGGAGCAGGGACTTACCAGGAGCGGGCCAAAAATCACGGATTTTTAAGGAATGATGGGGACAACACTGGAATAAGACCGATGGTGTGCACGGTGCACCATAGTAATTCATCTCATGTTCTAGAATCAATATAATAAAGAATTTTGGTAAACAAGTTTTGAAAAAATTATTGTACACACAAATGTTGACCTTTTCAAATTTTGAAGTATTCATGAAAAGAAATTGTATAGGAAGGAAACTACAATTATATCTACCTACTTGAGCATCAAATTATAAAATAAGTACTCAATAACCTACCACAAGATCACTATAAATATTGACTTAGCCAAGATCGTTATTTCCTTCGAAATGCCAACAAAAAAAGCTTAGATAACAGTAAATGACAAGCTTTTATGGTCCGGTTGGTTGAACAAAATTGGGAATTCAAAATTGAAATTAAGGTCCAATTCCAATGAAAATAGATCTTCACTTATAATTTCAAATCCCCAATTCCATCAAAATGAACAAAGCCTTAAGAAAAAAGATGTAATTAATTAATTGAAGATGGAAAAACAAATGATCTAAAAATTGATGATAATTGGAACAATATCCTATTTGAAATCTTCCTAACTTTGATAGTCTTGTCATCTCCACAAGTCACCATGAAAAATTCGTTGTTTGGTTTCCAGAAACCAATGTCATTTACTCCACCAATATGAGAATCAATCTTATAAAAAAAACAAAATTTAACCATGTAGGTATCAATAAAATCATTTCTCTCACAAATACTATAAGAAAAAAATAGATGTAATGTACCTCTAAATGAGGTAATAGTTCATTAGGCTCATTGAACAAGTAGAGGTGCATGAGGTGATTGGAGCATGCAACACCTGAAATTAAAAGAGTAATCACCATGCATGCTTGGCCTCTGTACAAAACATTTTACTTGTCAACTCATTTCATTTTCTATGCATTAATGAAAATTTTAAGGAAAGACTAATTTGATTTTTTTGAAACCCCCCACAATACTTGTCATCATCACTCCACCGAGCCCGATTAACAGACATGGAAGAATCCTCAAACAATTAAGCAAATCAATAAACATCCACAAAAAGATAGAGTGAAGGAGCAATTTGACAACAATGTTGAAGAAATCTGACAATAAAGGATGATATATATGTACCTGGAGTGGCCTCTTTATCTTCCTCCTTTTCAGAGAAGATGTTCTAGTTGGCAGAGAGACTCGGGTAACTGAAGATGCTCTAGTTGGCAGAGAGACTCGGGTAATGCAAACACATAAGATCAAGAGATGAATCTAAATCTGAGTGATGACAGGATCAAGCGATGGCTTGAGGAAGATGTTGTGAGCGGTATGGGGTTGCCGATTGAGCTGCAAAAATGAATGAGAAATTAGATATTCTAGAAAATAAAACAAAATGCTCTGCTAAAATTGTAAACAACTCTCTGAATACCTGTAGCAGACAGGGATGACAACTCTCGGAATACCCAAGGGTGGAACTACTTAGAGACATGCTCGGGCAGGTGCCCGAGCATGATTTTGGGAAATTTCGCCAGTATTGCTATCAATCGTGTCCCACTCAGCCCATCTACTCCTCCCTAAGGCTCATAGCAAGATCTCTCATCTTCCTCTCCTTCAGCTCATGGCACGACCTTGACTCCTCCGCTACCTCTCCTCTTTCGATTTAGTGAAGAAATGAACTTGGCGGCGCAAGGATGGTCTGGATTTCTTAGAGTGTCTCGAGGATGGATCGACTAGTCCCAAGCAACACTAGTACTCGCCATTCTTCTCCTTCCTCTACCTCCAATTTCTGGTAATCACGATTTCTCTCCCTCTCTCTATCGATTTTTCTCCTCGTAACTCTTAGCTTCTCCTCATCCAGGCCTTTGATTAGTTCTAGGTTGGGAATCTGTTATAGGCGGTAATGGTCGTTTTGGGTTACCACTGACCTTCTTAGCAATCTCATTTTATATTCAAGATTAGGATTATTCTCCCATTTGATTCCTAGGTTGGGAACACGCTCAGGAAAATGGGCAACTGCCTACTAGCTCATTTCCCCCCTAATTTGTGCGTGCATTATCCTAAAATTTGTCCTTTTTGTTGCTGAAAATGCATGCCATTTAACACAGATCTAAAAGTCTTATTTATTTACACTCTTTTGTTTTAGTTTCTCTCAAGCTAGAAAAGTTTTGATTAATTTAGTTTCAAAGTGTTTTGGAATCACCTAAATTGATCTAATTAAACCAAAACTTCATCCAGTTTCCCGTGATTTTGGATCAGCAATGAAACTTAAAATTATGATGTTATCTAATATTTATGAGTCATTCAGATTTGAATTACTAGTTTAGGTAAATTGAATATTCAGGTCTCATAATACTTGCATGTTCAAATATTTACATGATAGCAAAATTTCTCAAACAAGAAACGTATACATTTTCACAAATCTTGCTTGTTCAATAGGTCAGATATGTTATTTCATTTAATTATTTATGCTAAACTTTTTATTTAGTGTGCCCGACCCAAGTCAAATTTCTAGTTCCGCTACTGGGAATACCTGTAAATCAACACTCTGAATACCTGTAAATCCTCATTTTTCCAATTACTTCAGGCACAAATGAAGAAGGTAGATGAAGGAGAAATTAGATGATGCATGGAGAAGAAAAAAGAATCCAAAATCGTAAATCAGAAAGCCTTTAGATGGAAATACCATGACCGGCAAAGAAATGCAAGAGGGGCATTAGGATTAGATCTATCAAGATGATTATAGGAAGAGGAGGATGACAGGCCAAGAGAGGAGAGGAGGACAGATGCGTGATGGTGGCGCGGGGCATTCTGCGGGTTTAGTATAGATAAATACAACGCCGGCCATCTCTGACCGAAGAGATCGGAGCGACGAGAGGAAGATGCAGAAAATCGCACAGTCGCAATAAAAAGGTAAATTTCATTCCCCTATTCGGGATTGACAAAGCAGAAGTATCAGTGTGAGCTGTGGAATGATTAGAAAATGGCGGTGGTGCTCACCTCGGTTGAGGAACGGCGGCAGGGTACGAAGTACCAGATCCAGAAGAAGTAGCCGGAGGCCGATCGCTGGAGGTGGGGGCTTCGCTTCCGTCCGGGAGAGGAGATCGAAGAGGTAGGGCAGCGCCGGTGTGGGGGAAGAGAAGCGAACCTGTACTGATCGTTGCTCCGATCTCTTCCGTCGGGAAAAATGATGGCTGGCGGCGGGGGCTTCGCTTCCGTCCGGGAGAGAAGAGATCGAAGAGGTAGGGAGGTAGGGCAGCGCCGGTGTGGGGGGAAGAGTATCGAACTGATGGCGTAAAACGAGAAATAAAATCATCGATTTTATTACTAAACGGACGGGGTATAATGGGAAACACCGAAAAAGGGGGGGAGGAGAAGGAAAGGGGGGAGAGGGAGAAAGAGAAAAAGGAAGAAAAAATAAAGAGGGGGAGGAAACTTTATATTACCGAGTTTAATTCCCTGAGTTTAATTTCCTTGACGTGAACCAAAGATTAGAATTTGTTAGGTGTGAGAAAACTACAAACAAAGTGTGTGATGCAAGGCGAACATCAAGCTTAGGTGTAAATTAAGGTAATTGTTACATGCAAACCGGCTTTGGATACGTGCAAATGAATTTTGTGTGGACCAAAAACTTATAAGTGCACTATCTAAAAAATGAATTGCACATAACAAATTGATTTGCATGCACATAACATTTACCTAAATTAATTAATCAATATTCCATTTACTTTCACTCTCCTGTTGTACATTTCACATTCACTCTCTTTTATATTTAGGTGATAATATAGTTAACTTAGGAGCAAATACATTTTGGTGACTACAATTCAATCTATATAAATTAAAAGCAGAAAAATGTTATGATAACTGGTAAGAGTGTCGCGGCCACATGGGACCGAGTCCACTGACCCTATGCAGCATAGTCATATTTATTAATATTAAAAACTTGCCTCTTCTTTCCATAAGCATGTGGCTCAGAATTCTCTCCACTTAGGACCTTAGGTTCATAGTAAGGATGCATTTTCATTTGATCTAATGAAATAAATTTTTTTGATTAAATAAAAAATATAAAAGAATGAGATTAATGAGCACATCGGATCAGTAAGAAATTGATCTGAACCGTGAAATGAATACCATCTATTTCACTCCAATTGAAGAGAATTCTTTTTCCAAGCAACCTCGGGGTGCCGTTTTTTTGCTCCGGTGAGTTTTGACAAAAGCAGTCATAAAATAAATGTTTGACACAACAACGGTTATGCCCGCCTTCAAAAACAAAAAAAACAAGTTTTGAACATAAAAATTGGAAGAAAATCCTTAGACGAGGTCGGGCGTTCATGAACAAGGCTTCATAATTACCACATTTGTAACGGCCGCCGCCACACCAATTGGAGCCTCACTTTTCTCCTTCTTCACTTTACCTTTCTACCACTATCACCATGATTATCATCAAGGCCACCCACAATGGAACCCAATACTAACAAGTGCTTCAAGGAACAATCACACGACCTAACACTTTCTACAAATCCTTTATATATAAAACATTTTCTAAAGTAAACTACTTGCTCGGGTTAAAAAGAATATTCAGCGAGTGGCTATCTCATATACAAATATGTACTGTATATAAAAAAAAATCATTCATATCCAATCATCTATGCAAATACAAAGACATGCTTGCATGAAATACTAAGACACCCTGCCGGAAAAAAATAAGGTGATTGTTAAGGGAAAACCTATTTTAAATATGCCCGCAGACCTATTTTGAGTGTAATTAAAAAAAATTGAAGGACAAACTAATCTATTACGTGCCGACAAAATTTAATTCATTCAAATAGCTTAACTTCAAAGGTCAACAAAATTTAAAAAATGAAAGCTGGACTCGTGGCAAAAAAAATGTAAAGATATGAGGTACCTTAATACAAAATTTTGGTGCATTGTTCATAGAGATTTTGGGAATGATCTATTTCAAATTGCAGATGCCTTTCAAGAGATTAAGGCTCCATTTGGGAGGACTTATTTTCACCAGTCAAGCGGTGACGACCGCATGTGTACCGGTACACCGTACATGCGGTCATCACCGCTTGACCGGTGAAAATAAATCCACCCAAACGGAGAAAAAGAGTCATGGCAATGAGAATTTTCAGAAAACAACTCAAAAAAAAAAACACAAGCACAACAATCAATATATATATGAAAACATGGAGAAACCCAGAGAGTTGAATTATTAGTAGTATAGCAAGCATCCAAGTTCGACATTTATTCTGGTTGTCCTAGATATCAGAAAACCGCCGCCCCAACAACGATACGGCCGGAGGACACACGCGACAATAAAATACATATATGGGCAGGAATATAGCACAGATAGTTCTTATAAATAGACGGTTGACCTCCTACGCAGCATTCACCGGAAGAACCGGGCTACTCAGAAACCATGAATCTTGATTTGCTCCTTCACAATGCCAGCCTGCACATACAAACACCATAAGAACAGATAAATAATCATAAATATACGCCCATCAAAACCATGAGAAATTATATGAGTGTAAAGTACCTGGATGAGGAAGGTGGACACATTCTTCCTTTGGTCACCTTGGAGTTGAATGACCTGCAGAAGACGATATTGAAGAGGAGTTGAATGACATATGCGGTGAGAACTTGGGAGAAAAATCATGAACGAAGGATACCTGACCAAGCTCTGGATCCTCGACAACAGTACCATTGCAGCAAAATTCTTTCTTCAAGTCTTTAAGGATCTTGGTTTTGCTAAATGCTTTCTTCAGGCCCTGCACCGTGGTCAGGCTCTTCCTCCCATTACGCTGCTGAACGCGAATGTGCACGTACTCCTTTGACCCAGCACCAGCATTATCCGCATTAGCCTCGGCAAATGGATCTGAAGGCAGAACATTTACACTCCTAAGGCAATGGTTTAACTTCTAAACACTGGCTAGGATTTCTGCACCTATAGAGTGACAGTGAATGCAAGTATGACCTATGCAACAAGGGGACCAGGTAGACGAGCAAAAAGTGCAAGCAAGCAGAGCCACCTCAACAAGCCTAGTGAGATTAAAAGAAGGAAAATTCAAATAATTGAGAGGAAAAATTCTTAAGATGGAAATGAAACCAAAAGCCAAGTATTGTCTACCTGCTATCAGCTCTTTTTCTTGTTATCATCCTTGACCTTTTGCTTGAGCTGCCCATCAGATCGGGCTCGAAACTGGTTCATCCCCAATACCCGCGCGACTCGCGCCCAGTACAAGAAACGTCTGGCCAGACTCTTCCAAGACGTTTGATCACCAGTCGATGATTTCACATGGGAGCGCTCTCCTGGGCTGGTCAGCAAGTAATTAAGCAGCCCCTTCTCCGCTTGGGAAAACGGCTCCCCTGCAGATTGGGAAGGAACGGTGGCCGCCAATATCTGATCCAAAGCAGGCAACTGATGATCGACCATGAATGGCGGACGCAAACCAATCTCGCTAACAACAGACGTGTTGGCCACAACAGGTTCCACCGCCGTCGTAATGACTGTAGAAGAGGTCGGTTGACTTGAATTCCGGGTGGTCGGAGATGCAGCTGGAACTGATGGTTCGGCCGATGTTGACGACGAAATATTTAGGAAGCCCGGATCGTCGTGCTGCTGGGCAGCCTCAGAATGCAATTGCAAACGAGAATGACAACTTGGTCGTGCTGATGTGGTTGATGACACACGCTTCTTAAGGCGTGCAAGATACTCCCAACGATTCTGGATCTCCTTGTGGGTCATCTCGACCAAATCATCACGACGGGAAGCAATGCGGGCGTACGCGGGGGCGATCACTTTGGTCCAATGAATGTTGCCGGCATGTCCATCATCAATCTCTTGCTGAACTAGTCGATCAATGATATCGTCTGATGACCCTTCAATGAGTTGTTCGGGCGCAGATTGCAGATCCGATACACGGGGTTGATGTAAACTGTGACTGGCGTCGGTTGCCAATGTGACGATTCGAGTTGTAGTCGTCGTCACGGTCTCTTCCAACTGCACAATGTTGAAACTGTCAACAGGGGGCGACCGCAATGGAGCAATCACTGACGCGGCTTGACTCAGGGCAGTAATGATGCTGCGTTTGGGCGCTGCTCGTTGAATGGGCAATCTGAATCGGGCCTGGGCAACCATATCCTCCAAGTGTTGTTTTAGGACCTGTTCCGATTTCGGCCGAATGAACCGTTTGAAAGCGAAATTGGTGCTACGCAGAGCCGAGACTAGAACAGACCAGATTCGGTGCAATTGTGGAAGATGCAAAGATTCAACAGGGAAATCCTTCAGATCCTGAAGTTCATCGGGTAGAAGAAATTTGATTGCAATCGTTCGGAGCAAGCGACGCTCCAAGGGGTTGATCATTGGTGAAGTGCTCATGACAGCTTCCCATAGATTAAGCCCTTGTAATGCCGACTGACGTTCATTGCCCGATGCGTTGAGGCTGCGATGTTTTTTGTGGTGACTTGATGAAGAGCTGCACTCATGCGATGTTGGTCCTGGCTTGCGGCGCTTGCGATTGGACTGAATGGAATGAGGCATGTTGCTGAATTTGACGCCAGATTCAGAGCCAATCAACGGAGCAGCGTCGTCAGCATGATTCAGATCACCATCGTCCCGCGGTGCATCATTATCTTCTTCAACGATACGATGATCATCGTGAGCCCGCTCGACAACAGCAGCGACAACATCAAGGGCATCGTGCACAATCGCATCGAACGTGTGACTCGACCAAATTGCATTATCGGCGATTGATTCCGTGATCACTCCAAGCGATTTCAGTTGCCCTGCAGGAATTTCGGGCAATTGAGGAAGGGATTGTCCAAACGCTCTCGTCAATCCAAATTCGTCGTTGCAATCATCAATCGAGAGAGGTAATAAGTGAAACATCGTCGATAGAGACATAAGCGAGGGAGTGATGCCATTAGTCGGAAACAGTGCGAGATATTGAGTGAGAATGATATGCATCCCAGAGATTGGCAAATACGCCCAGCGAGGATCAAATTGGAGTTCGCCTCAAAAGTTGATTTGAGCGACAACGGCATGTAGCAGCAAGTTCCCTCCTTCCAGGGATATGGTCTCCGGGCAAATAGCTCGTCCATGACGCCACAAGTTTTCATTCTTCCCTGATCCACGGCGCAGACTCGAACGAAAGAAGCGATCCACGACGGTAGTCAACGCGGATGTGGGCGGCGTTAAGCAATTTCTGATGTGTTTTTTCTGTGTCTCGTGGCAAGCGAGAAGTTTGCTCGTCACGATGCGCTTGGATGGGGGCACATCATTCTCGATTTCCCACTTTTTAATGCGATCCAACAGTGCATCCAATTCAGCCTCAATGATGGAGCCTTCCCGCATCGGAGCTTGTCCAGTGCCAACAATGATTTCGGCCACGACAGACATGAATTGTTCATGCCGAGCACGATCCGTGCTGTTCGAATTGTCCCGGTACCTTGTGATCAGGTGATGATTATCGAGGAGAACAATGATGTTCTCAAACTCTTCCAGCCATTCTCGATCATCGCAACACTTGTCCAGGTACATGATGAGCAGCGAAGTATCAATACCGTAAGTGTTGTACCGTCTAAGCAAACCCCGACAAACTGATCGACGTTCCGCATTGCCCGTCGTGCTTGTGAATTGATGGGAGAGGATTTGTTGGCGCTCGTTCATGACAGAGTGCAATCCAGCAACGGGGGCGAATTTCCTGCCGTTGAACTCATCTGTTAATTTCATGCGCCCCGGCACGTTGTGATGATGGTCGGCCGAGAGATGAGTCCCGGTGATGGCGCCTTCCATTCGGTTGAAGAACGGGAGTTGGCGAGCAATGCAGTCGTTGACCAGGCTTGTCAGCATCGATTCCACTGGACCGAGAGTGCCATTGTACCCGTTGCAATGCTGAAAGAACGACGGAAAATCGGGAAACACTGTCAGATCCTGAGACAACGACGATTGCCAGAGTACGACATCCCTAGCGCGCATTTCCAAATACCACGACACGTGACCACGATATAGCGCGGCTTGACGCATGTATCGAGTCGTTCGGGCACAACGAATCACCTTGGCGACACCAGCACTGCCGGAACGAGACGTGTACAAGTCGTATGCCATTTGAACAAGACCGACGTCGTGTGCGCTCTGTTCAAACAGCTGCACGGGATAGTTAAGGATGATAGGTGCCGGGATCAACTTCTCTGTTTTGGCCTCATCCATTACATGGAATGTGGCACCACAACCGCCTGAGTTCTTCGACTTCTTGCACACGTATCGAGCACAGATAGCAAATCCGGTGGTGTCGATGCAATCGATGATTCGCGGGGCACTAAATTGCTTGCGAAAAAGAAAGCCTACTTTGTTGCAAGACGGACATGCACCCGCTGTCACGTTGACACTGTACTGTCGTTCCGGATCGATCACGAACAACGGTTTCAGAAGATACGCGTTCAGGTCGGGGCGCTTGCTCCACAGTGGCACAGGCGGATCAATTCGGATAGGAGGGCGCATGTCATCCTCGATCAGTTGCAGTTGGATCTTGATCCAGTCCTCCTGAATCTTGTTCAACGTGCCAGAATGCTTGCCACAAACGCACGACTCACTAGTGGGGCGGTCGAATGCTGACGAATAGAATGGCGGCGCTTGACTCGGAATCGATTCCGGCGGAATTTCATGGCAGCGGCGGACGAGGGTCTCCTTCGAGCGTTGTGTTTTTGCAATATCCCGCAACACAAGATCGATACCGTTCATTGGCAATGATGACTAACAGACAGACAATTCTGAATAAAGACTAACTGGAGCAAATAAGTCCTGCCAAATAAAGTCATAGTAATTTGAGTTAACACACTGAATATACAAAAATTATTTTCTTATTAGATCTAACTTCTAAGTATAAGACATTAAAATGATCAGAAAACATTTTGATTCATATGAAAGTTTGAGCAATAACCTTGTTCAATACTTCAATATCATAATTTTTGAGCAAAAATAGTAGAATGGGGAAGATCCGGAGCAGGGACTTACCAGGAGCGGGCCAAAAATCACGGATTTTTAAGGAATGATGGGGACAACACTGGAATAAGACCGATGGTGTGCACGGTGCACCATAGTAATTCATCTCATGTTCTAGAATCAATATAATAAAGAATTTTGGTAAACAAGTTTTGAAAAAATTATTGTACACACAAATGTTGACCTTTTCAAATTTTGAAGTATTCATGAAAAGAAATTGTATAGGAAGGAAACTACAATTATATCTACCTACTTGAGCATCAAATTATAAAATAAGTACTCAATAACCTACCACAAGATCACTATAAACATTGACTTAGCCAAGATCGTTATTTCCTTCGAAATGCCAACAAAAAAAGCTTAGATAACAGTAAATGACAAGCTTTTATGGTCCGGTTGGTTGAACAAAATTGGGAATTCAAAATTGAAATTAAGGTCCAATTCCAATGAAAATAGATCTTCACTTATAATTTCAAATCCCCAATTCCATCAAAATGAACAAAGCCTTAAGAAAAAAGATGTAATTAATTAATTGAAGATGGAAAAACAAATGATCTAAAAATTGATGATAATTGGAATAATATCCTATTTGAAATCTTCCTAACTTTGATAGTCTTGTCATCTCCACAAGTCACCATGAAAAATTCGTTGTTTGGTTTCCAGAAACCAATGTCATTTACTCCACCAATATGAGAATCAATCTTATAAAAAAAACAAAATTTAACCATGTAGGTATCAATAAAATCATTTCTCTCACAAATACTATAAGAAAAAAAAATAGATGTAATGTACCTCTAAATGAGGTAATAGTTCATTAGGCTCATTGAACAAGTAGAGGTGCATGAGGTGATTGGAGCATGCAACACCTGAAATTAAAAGAGTAATCACCATGCATGCTTGGCCTCTGTACAAAACATTTTACTTGTCAACTCATTTCATTTTCTATGCATTAATGAAAATTTTAAGGAAAGACTAATTTGATTTTTTTGAAACCCCCCACAATACTTGTCATCATCACTCCACCGAGCCCGATTAACAGACATGGAAGAATCCTCAAACAATTAAGCAAATCAATAAACATCCACAAAAAGATAGAGTGAAGGAGCAATTTGACAACAATGTTGAAGAAATCTGACAATAAAGGATGATATATATGTACCTGGAGTGGCCTCTTTATCTTCCTCCTTTTCAGAGAAGATGTTCTAGTTGGCAGAGAGACTCGGGTAACTGAAGATGCTCTAGTTGGCAGAGAGACTCGGGTAATGCAAACACATAAGATCAAGAGATGAATCTAAATCTGAGTGATGACAGGATCAAGCGATGGCTTGAGGAAGATGTTGTGAGCGGTATGGGGTTGCCGATTGAGCTGCAAAAATGAATGAGAAATTAGATATTCTAGAAAATAAAACAAAATGCTCTGCTAAAATTGTAAACAACTCTCTGAATACCTGTAGCAGACAGGGATGGCAACTCTCGGAATACCCAAGGGTGGAACTACTTAGAGACATGCTCGGGCAGGTGCCCGAGCATGATTTTGGGAAATTTCGCCAGTATTGCTATCAATCGTGTCCCACTCAGCCCATCTACTCCTCCCTAAGGCTCATAGCAAGATCTCTCATCTTCCTCTCCTTCAGCTCATGGCACGACCTTGACTCCTCCGCTACCTCTCCTCTTTCGATTTAGTGAAGAAATGAACTTGGCGGCGCAAGGATGGTCTGGATTTCTTAGAGTGTCTCGAGGATGGATCGACTAGTCCCAAGCAACACTAGTACTCGCCATTCTTCTCCTTCCTCTACCTCCAATTTCTGGTAATCACGATTTCTCTCCCTCTCTCTATCGATTTTTCTCCTCGTAACTCTTAGCTTCTCCTCATCCAGGCCTTTGATTAGTTCTAGGTTGGGAATCTGTTATAGGCGGTAATGGTCGTTTTGGGTTACCACTGACCTTCTTAGCAATCTCATTTTATATTCAAGATTAGGATTATTCTCCCATTTGATTCCTAGGTTGGGAACACGCTCAGGAAAATGGGCAACTGCCTACTAGCTCATTTCCCCCCTAATTTGTGCGTGCATTATCCTAAAATTTGTCCTTTTTGTTGCTGAAAATGCATGCCATTTAACACAGATCTAAAAGTCTTATTTATTTACACTCTTTTGTTTTAGTTTCTCTCAAGCTAGAAAAGTTTTGATTAATTTAGTTTCAAAGTGTTTTGGAATCACCTAAATTGATCTAATTAAACCAAAACTTCATCCAGTTTCCCGTGATTTTGGATCAGCAATGAAACTTAAAATTATGATGTTATCTAATATTTATGAGTCATTCAGATTTGAATTACTAGTTTAGGTAAATTGAATATTCAGGTCTCATAATACTTGCATGTTCAAATATTTACATGATAGCAAAATTTCTCAAACAAGAAACGTATACATTTTCACAAATCTTGCTTGTTCAATAGGTCAGATATGTTATTTCATTTAATTATTTATGCTAAACTTTTTATTTAGTGTGCCCGACCCAAGTCAAATTTCTAGTTCCGCTACTGGGAATACCTGTAAATCAACACTCTGAATACCTGTAAATCCTCATTTTTCCAATTACTTCAGGCACAAATGAAGAAGGTAGATGAAGGAGAAATTAGATGATGCATGGAGAAGAAAAAAGAATCCAAAATCGTAAATCAGAAAGCCTTTAGATGGAAATACCATGACCGGCAAAGAAATGCAAGAGGGGCATTAGGATTAGATCTATCAAGATGATTATAGGAAGAGGAGGATGACAGGCCAAGAGAGGAGAGGAGGACAGATGCGTGATGGTGGCGCGGGGCATTCTGCGGGTTTAGTATAGATAAATACAACGCCGGCCATCTCTGACCGAAGAGATCGGAGCGACGAGAGGAAGATGCAGAAAATCGCACAGTCGCAATAAAAAGGTAAATTTCATTCCCCTATTCGGGATTGACAAAGCAGAAGTATCAGTGTGAGCTGTGGAATGATTAGAAAATGGCGGTGGTGCTCACCTCGGTTGAGGAACGGCGGCAGGGTACGAAGTACCAGATCCAGAAGAAGTAGCCGGAGGCCGATCGCTGGAGGTGGGGGCTTCGCTTCCGTCCGGGAGAGGAGATCGAAGAGGTAGGGCAGCGCCGGTGTGGGGGAAGAGAAGCGAACCTGTACTGATCGTTGCTCCGATCTCTTCCGTCGGGAAAAATGATGGCTGGCGGCGGGGGCTTCGCTTCCGTCCGGGAGAGAAGAGATCGAAGAGGTAGGGAGGTAGGGCAGCGCCGGTGTGGGGGGAAGAGTAGCGAACTGATGGCGTAAAACGAGAAATAAAATCATCGATTTTATTACTAAACGGACGGGGTATAATGGGAAACACCGAAAATAAGTTGGATTCAGTCATACCGGAGTGAGGCCCGACCGGGGGGGGAAGGAAATGAGGAGAGGGAGAAACAAAGAAAAGGGAAAGGAAGAAAAGGGGCGGGCGGAGAGCCGGTTAGGGTGCACCAGCTGCAGTCGGGTTGTGAGCTCAGGTCGACCTTTATATAGTCAGCCCACTTTCAACGCCCTATTGGCAATTTTATACCCCTTATGTGAAGGATCTTTGGTCACTAAAACGTGATTTTTTTTTATATAATTTTGGTGATGTCTGAGTGTGTTGTTTAGCTTAGCCCATTTTGATATCATATTAGAATGTGTGTATGAGTGTCCAATTTTAAACCAATTGATTATATGCAGAGGAGCCCAAGATCTATATTAAGTGCACAATGACATGAGTTTTGTTATGCGAGATTAAATTCTCAGTAGATGCAATGACAGTTTTTGTCCATATTGGAATTTTTTTTACTCTTTTCTATATTCACACAATGATGGATTTATATATATATATATATATATATATATATATATATATATATATATATATATATATATATATATATTTCAAAACATTTTAAAAATAAAATAATACAAATGCACCAATTTGTAAAATATAAAAAGTGCACAAATAAAATGCAAAACTCAAAGCCGATAGAGGTCTGGACAGATGCGGCGGCAGACACTTTTGCATCAACCTAAACGGAGCTGATCTCCACCAATCAACTTACTTCTAACTTCAAGCTAATGTCCATAATTAGTAAGTGAAAGAAATAAATTATTCAAAATTTTATATTATGCACAAGTTTCAAGATCTCTGTAGGCTAAAGCTATTCAACAGTAACTTCTCAGGAGCATCTTACTAAAAGCCAATGCTTACTAGCATGATAACAGAATTACTCAATTAGCATGAAGAACATTATTCTTACAACATTTGAGCATTCTTTTTTCATCTTCTCCAACCATACGCAAGCCCTTATGAAGTTCATCTCAGGCCACACCAGATATAGCGATGCAAGTTTATGGTCTAGTTTAAAGTCAGAACCCGTCAAATAAAAGCATAAAAATAGCATTCCCTATCAAAATAGAAGCACACAGATAGTGTCTCTCTAATTAAGATGCTTATACAATAAGACAAGAAATGTGAGCCTAACAAAGAGAGGAAGTATTCATGATATGCACTAAGATACAGTAAGTACAAATAAGTAAGAAGGTGTATCCATTTGGATGGAGCTAAATACAATTGGTATTAACAGAAGACACTGCAGTCTGCAGAGTCAAACTATGATGATAACTGCTCCAGTTTATGTTGTCCAACACAGTTCATATTGTTGTAAGAATCTCATAAATTATTTCTTTTCAAATGTTTCCATTAAGTTGTCGAATCGTGCTTCTTTCAGAGAGCGTGATTCTTCCACTGATTAAGTTAGTGTTGCAATCTCTCTCTCGTAATTTTTCTTCAGATCAGCAATCTCCTGATAGGCCGCATCTGTCCTCTGGTCTTCAGCTAAAACTTGCTCCTGTACAAAAATTATTTAAATAAGGAAAACGAAAGTTTATGTACTTGCAGAAGTTATAAAAATAAACTATTTGTTCTCAATACAAATCTCTCTCTGATTTTTTGAAAGGAGATGGGAAATGATGGGATGTATATTAATTGAAATCAAAATACAACATAAATTTTTGAATTGAGCAACTTGTCAACTCTCTGGATTGAGTAGTTTACACTAGATTCGCAATTAGATCCATAGTATGAATAACAATAATGGCTTTATTATGTGATGCGATCAAGAATTTAGAGACGTCAATAGGGAAGTTACAAATCAAAACACACAAAAATTCAATCAAGGCTAATGTTGCAATCTCTTTTGGTCGTTTATTAGACGGTGGCTTCGGGTGATGTGTTGTCCCTTGTAGATTATCTCGGTCACTTCCATCAAGGGAACGTTCGACTTTCTTCTTGGCTGGACATTTTGGGTGGTTACATTTATAATAGCTCCTTGGATATCACCGCCCTTATCTTGCTTTTGCCCATATTTTCGCCAGTTGTAGCTATCATCAACAAGTTTATCAACAACAATGGCTGCTGATTGAGATCTTTGGTCACAATAAGGGACAACCGCAGATTCAAAATTATGATTATTTGTGTCAGAATAAATATACTGCATGTTAATGTTGGAAACTTGTGTGAAGGTGCTTGATGAGCGAGAAGATGGATGTTTTGCCATGCTATTATTTTGAGCATGAGAATGAGCAGCTTGTGTGGTTACTTGTGTCAAGGCCTGTTGGTGTGACATCCCAAAATGTCGCTGCATATAGCCATCAACCAAAGATGCTAAAATTAGAAGTACTACAACAACATTTTTATTAAGATAAGATGACATGCCATGAATGTTGAATAGAAAAACAACACAAGAAACCTATAAAGAGAAAAAACTGCTTATACTAATATCATATCATTGGATGAGTAGAAGTAACTTTAAAGTATTGTATTTTAGTCCCACATTTAATAGGTGAGAAATATTTTGGTGTATAGATACCAATAAGTTGATACTGTATATATATATGACCACCACGGGGCTGGCTTAACATCATGCTTATTGCCTGAAATATCAATAATCCAATAAGAAACCATGTCAATTGTTTGAGCATCTTAACTTCATCTCGGTGGGATAGAAACGTCACGATAGAAATTGGTGTGTTTAGTAAATCTTCAGTTTAGAGCACTAGAGTGGTGGGAAAGACTAAAAACTCCAATTTTGATTTATTTCTCACCGAATGGTAGTGCTCTATTTTGAATTGTAGCTCCATTTTCACACCTCAGTCAAAGGCACCGCTCTCCCAAACAAAGCCTAAGAGATTCTATACATAAACCAATTTGAACTTTTCAAGATGTATTGCTTAACAATTACCTCGTGACAGAATAAGATCAAACCTGGAAAGTGCTAATAGCCAAGCCTTGAAGAGAAATGATGAGGCGTTAAGATAAACAGATGAAAATTTAGAGTGTATTCAAAAGCCGGCGAACACAACATCATATAAAATAACAAAGTGCGAAATAAATAAATAGTAACGCCTGCGTCGTGTCTTTAGTCTCTCCTCCTCCAGACGGGCTCGTCATCATCTCCCTCTGTGTGAGGACTCGCCACGGTGTCTCGTCGGCGCGTGCGTTGTTAGAAAGTAGAGAAAGGAAGTGAAAAGAAGAGAACAAGCCGAATAAACTTTTGAATAATCGAAATTTTATTATCCAAAAAAGATAACTATTACAAAGGTATGCCCTCCCTTATATAGAATGGAGGAGAGAAGAGAGAATACAAATAAGAGATGTGGGACTAAAATTTACAAGCTAAGCGGACTGTACAAAGTAAACCGCACAGGCCGCGCGGTTAGACAAAAGGACTAACCGCACGGCTTACAATAAGAGATGCAGAGAGGTCGCCTGTGAAGATTGCTAGACCGCCCGGTTTACAAGTCGCCGAGTCAAACCGCCAGACCGCGCGGTCTCCAACCCGCCAAGACAGACCGCCCGGTCTCCAACATCAACACTCCCCCTCAAGCTGGAGCATATATATCAATCATGCCCAGCTTGTCGCAAACATGCAGAAACGAGGCGGAGACTGGCTTGGTGAAGATGTCAGCTAGCTCTTTATCAGATGTGACAAACAGAGTGCAAATCTGTTCTTTTAAAATCTCTTCACGAATGAAATGGCAGTCAACCTCAATGTGCTTTGTTCTTTCATGGAATACCGGATTTTTGGAGATGTATATGGCGGCCTTGTTATCACAGAACATAGGTAGAGGATGGTTGTACACCTCTCCTAAATCTAGCATGAGAGCCCGCAACCATTTCAACTCACAAGTGGTTGACGCCATACTGCGATACTCAGCTTCTGCACTGGACCTGGAGACAACAGACTGCTTTTTACTCTTCCAGCTCACCAGATTTCCCCCAACAAAGGTGCAAAAACCTGAGGTAGACTTGCGATCCCCTTTGTCATCAGCATAACTTGCATCTGAGTAGGCTTCAATCCTCAGATGACCATTCTTCTGAAACAGTAATCCTTTCCCAGACGCAGCTTTGACATATTCCAAGATCCGCAAGGCGGACTGAAGATGACAATC
The DNA here is from genome assembly GCA_039583875.1 of Platanthera guangdongensis. Lineage (NCBI taxonomy): Eukaryota > Viridiplantae > Streptophyta > Magnoliopsida > Asparagales > Orchidaceae > Platanthera > Platanthera guangdongensis. The sequence continues at coordinate 32,913,586 of CM077152.1, read as the reverse complement.
CCTGGGCGCTTGCATGAATTGACTCACCTTGCCCACAGCATAAAAAATGTCGGGTCTGGTCACTGTGAGATATATGAGCTTACCAACCAGACGCCTGTACCGCGAACTATCTGAAAGAAGAGGCGAATCATCTGTCCAGGTTTTGTCCTCCCCAATAGCCATGGGACATCGGGCAGGTTTAGCTCCAGTCAATCCTGCCTCTTTTAAAAGATCAAGGGCATACTTACGCTGAGAGAGAACTAAGGAGTCGGGCTTCCGAGAGAGTTCGATCCCCAGAAAGTACTTTGGAGAGCCCATATCTTTAGTGATCAGATGTTGGCGAAGATGTAGCTTTGTCAGGGCTACCCCTTCCTGGTCATCGCCAGTGAGAAGAATATCATCGACGTATACAGCAAGAACAACCAGCCCAGAAGGAGTTTTGCGAATAAAGAGAGAGTGATCAGCAGAGCTTCGCACAAAACCAACAGCCGCCACAATACCGCTGAACTTGTCAAACCAAGCTCGAGGACTCTGCTTGAGGCCATAAATTGCCTTCTGCAGCCGGCATACTCGTGTCTCCCCCTGAGCAACATACCCAGGAGGTTGCTCCATGTAAACGGCCTCGTGAAGATCACCATAAAGGAAGACATTCTTGACGTCCAGCTGAGAAATTGGCCAATCCCGATTGACGACCACAGAGAGAAGAACCCGGATTGTGCTGAGACGAGCCACAGGGGAGAAGGTGTCAAAGTAATCAACCCCATAGGTCTGAGTAAAGCCCTTAGCCACAAGGCGAGCCTTATACCGATCCACAGTGCCGTCTGGGCTAAATTTGACCACAAAGACCCAGCGACAGCCAACAACATCAGTGCCAAAGGGAGGAGGAACAAGAGTCCAGGTACCCCGCTCAGTGAGGGTCGTCATTTCCTCATCCATGGCCATCTTCCAGTGAGGAATAGCAAGGGCCTCCTGATAGGAGCGGGGTGTGGCAGTGGCAGAGATAGCCAGTGCAAAGGCCCTGCGAGAAGGAGTAAGACGATCATAGGAAACAACAGCAGCAAGGGGGTGTAAGGTGCACGTCCGCACCCCTTTGCGAAGAGCTATAGGAAGATCCAGGTCAGCCGGGCCCGCGGCATCCGGAGCATCCGTGGTAGAGAAAGCTGGCCCGGGAGAAGAGAGCGACGGCAGCGGAGAGGAGGGAGAGGGTGGTGGGGAAGGGAGAGAGAGAGGTGGAGGAAGAGGAGGGGGTGGAGACGGTGTAGTGGTGGAGAGTGTAGGAGGAGACGAGGGAGCGAAGGGAACGACAGGAGAATCAGAAGCTGGGAGAAGAGGAGAAGAGGCATCCGAGAAGTAGGAGGTATTCTCGAAGAAGGTGACGTCAGCAGAGACGAACTGCTTACGAAGGACGGGATCAAAGCAACAGTAGCCTTTTTGAGTGGTGGAATACCCCAGAAAGACACATTTGGTGGAGCGAGGGGAGAGCTTATCACGGGTGGCAGAAGGGGCATGCACAAAGGCAGTGCATCCAAAGATTTGGAGAGGGAGATGAAACGGCTCCTTGCCCGGATACAAAATGGAAAACGGGGTTTGGCCATGGAGAACCGTGGAGGGAATGCGATTGATGAGGTAGCAGGCAAGGAGAACAGCATAGCCCCAATAGGAGCGAGGAACATGCATCTGGGTCATCAAGGTGCGAGCGACATCGAGCAGGTGTCGGTTTTTGCGTTCGGCTACACCATTTTGTTGTGAAGAATAGACACAACTAGTTTGATGAAGAATCCCATTTTGCATGCAGAATGTAGAGAAGTCACGACTGAGATATTCTGCGGCATTATCAGACCGAAAAACTTTGATAGAAACATCAAACTGAGTTTTGATCATGAGATAGAAGGATGTCCATACAGAGAATAATTCGGAGCGATCTTTTAACAGATACACCCACGTACAGCGAGAGAAATCATCAATGAACGTGACAAAATAGGAACTACCCCGACCAATGGTAAGAGTAGGAGAAGGACCCCAGATGTCGGAGTGGATAAGATCAAACGGACGGGTAGAGCTACGAACGTGCTTTGGAGGGAAGGAGGAGCGGTGATGCTTGCCAAGCTGACAGGCCTCACAGTTGAGCGGAGGACTTTGAGGAGGAAGGTGGGGCAGAAGTTGACGAAGAAGACGGGGAGGAGCATGACCAAGGCGGAGATGCCATTGGAGAAGATCTGTGGAGGTGGAGGAGAAGGTGGAAAAAGCAGAAATGTTGTCGAGGAAGTATAAGCCGCCACTCTCAGTCCCAGTAGCAATCGTCCGTTGGGAGTCCGGATCCTGAAAAGAGCAAGAAGTAGAAGTAAATGTGACGGAACACTGTAATTGCTTGCAAAGAGATGTAACAGATAATAAGTTGCACGGGAACTGGGGCACATATAGAGTATCCGCCAAGTGAAGAGACGGGGTGACATGAACTATCCCTGTGCCATGAACTGATGATGAAGAGCCGTCAGCGAGAGTAACGGGGGGCAAGCGAGCATGTTTTTCTAGGAGAGAGAAACACGGGAGATGGCCGGTCATATGATTCGTAGCACCAGTGTCGATCAGCCATTTGCCCTGAGTAACAACGTGTGCACGACCAGAAGACGTGACAACCGAGGCGAAAGCCATGAAGGGAGGAAGAAGAAACTGCAGCGGTCTCGGTGACAGCACACCAGCGGCACGAAGGGCCACGACCAAGGTGCAGAGCACAAGCCGCGCGACTAAACCAGGAGGTCGCGGCGACTAACAAGAGAAGCGGCTAAGAGCGAAGAGGCGGAGAGGCCGCTCAAACAAGGAAGAATCCGCGTGAAAACGCGGCGGGAACAAAAGGGAAGAAGCCGCGTGAACACGAGCGGCTAGGATTCAGAGCAAGGCACAGCGGGGAAGAAGTCGCGCGGACTGCAAAGGGCCGAGCGAACAGAAGAGAGGAGAAGAGCAGGTGACCGCGACCAAGATGCGGGTAAGAAAGGGACAACCCGCACGGTCAGGCAGATCACAGCAGTTGCGAGAATGCGGTCAAGGGCACAGCGGGGAAGAGGTCGCGCGGACTGAAAAAGCCGAGCGAACAGAAGAGAGGAGAAGAGCAGGTGACCGCGACCAAGATGCGGGTAAGAAAGGAACAACCCGCACGGTCAGGCAGATCACAGCAGCAAACCGCGAGTGCAGAGACAACACACGCGGACAGAGACAGACCGCAGCGACTAGGAAGTCGGAGCGGCAGGAAAGAGCAAGGAGCGCGGCGACACGGAAACAGGTCGCTGCGACAAAGAGCAGGAGGAGAAGAGAAACAAGAAGAGCAAGCCGCGCAAACAGGCAGCGGACAGAAACAAGCCGCGCGGATAGAAACAAGCCGCGCGGACAGAGGAGAAGGCAAGCCGCGAACAAGCCGCAGAACGCGGAAGACAAGCCGCGAACAACAACAGAGAGCGCACAGAATCAGGAGGAAAAGACCGTGTCCTCTGATACCATGTTAGAAAGTAAAGAAAGGAAGCAAAAAGAAGAGAACAAGCCGAATAAACTTTTGAATAATCGAAATTTTATTATCCAAAAAAGATAACTATTACAAAGGTATGCCCTCCCTTATATAGAATGAAGGAGAGAAGAGAGAATACAAATAAGAGATGTGGGACTAAAATTTACAAGCTAAGCGGACTGTACAAAGTAAACCGCACAGGCCGCGCGGTTAGACAGAAGGACTAACCGCACGGCTTACAATAAGAGATGCAGAGAGGTCGCCTGTGAAGATTGCTAGACCGCCCGGTTTACAAGTCGCCGAGTCAAACCGCCAGACCGCGCGGTCTCCAACCCGCCAAGACAGACCGCCCGGTCTCCAACATCAACATGCGTGTCCCGTCGGCATGCGCAACCGTAATATTTTCCTCTGTTTTTTCTCAGGTTTTTCACTTTTTGGCCTCTAACTGCATCTATGAGACGTCCATCTGATGAGATGCTCCCGCTTGGTCTCGATGGGTTAGCTGATAGATTTTTGGTTCCGACATAGTCTTGTTTTTGAGGATGCCCGACAATTATTTGTGTCTGATACTCATCTTGATTGGGTGTTTCATGTTCAAGTTTCTTCTGAATCCTAAGAAGCTTTATTGTTTTATCTTCCTCCTCGCTGGGTGGACTTAATTAAGCCCTCTTTTGGCTGTGTTTTAACTTTCACATTCACATTGAATCAAAGCATACTCTTTGTTGAGGGCATGTGGTAATGAGAAAATAATCGCAACACCCTGTGATGAATAGTTGTTGTAATCAGAGAAATCAACAAAATATATGTTCAAGACAAACCGCCAAATCAATAATCATTCATCAAAGTAGCATGCATGCCGGCAATTGTCCAAAGATTCCCGCTTCTTAATGAGACATGTTTCATCATTAATTACATCCACACACCTAGCCCTGTTCGCATAGTTGCCCCCAATTGCCAGGTAGTCACACTAGAGAACATGCATTGATATGTGGGCCAAACATTAATACAAGTCAACAATCTTAATTTTGCTTTAGGATCCAATCAGTTTTAAGAATTTGAAAGGACACGCAAAACAGTTTCAAGAAATTTGCATTGATGTATGGGCCTTGGGACTACAATTAAAGAAACAAATGCAAGAGATTGAGCAAACATGATTTTTCTTAGAACAATTCAAGACTTGCACACTAGAGAACATGAAAAAGTTTGCTCCAACTTGCTAGAGAAAGGGATTTAGGAAAACAATCTCACACACAACAAAAAAACATTGAGGTAGTCGGGAAGACCTGAAAGCCGTCCGCTAGAGCCATGTCACCGTCATTTCAAGCTGTGACGTCGAGCCGTCGAGCGATTGAGGTGGCAGAGTCCGTCGTCCTCTTCGTCGAGTAGTCGGAGATGCCCAGGGCCGCGCGAATTAGGGGGCACTGATCTACCGTCGCTCGCCCGCTTCGCTGGTCGCTGAAAACAGTTTTATTTTCTTGATGATGTTCATAATTGTCATGTCAAACATACATTCTATGACAGTGGTGTTTTTGTCCAAACTCACTAGAGCAAAAATGTCGCGCCAAACAGAGCCTAAGTCTTCATCAAGGAGCAGATGAAATTTAAAATTTTATAAATATTGATGGTTGTTTTCAAATCATTTATACATTCTCGCATATGAACTTAATGCTTGCAAAAGCGAGTGAAACATGATGAAATACCATTGCATGTACCTACAATTTTAACTAAATTTTAGCAATACCATTGCTACTCTATTTTCATGATTCAAATTCTAAATAAAAAACATAATATAAGCAAATATTGTGGGAACTAAAAAACGGGTGCAACACAGAGTAAAGAGGAATAAATTAGTACGAATTCTAAAAACTGTAAAAAAACAAGATAAAAGTATAACCTGCACTTGCAACAAAATAAAAAAATTGTAATGTCAACCTCAAAAAACTTAAGGAATCAAGCTCAAAACATACCACAAATAATTTGTGAACTCTAAGCCCTAGGTCCAAGATCTCTATTGCATGGAAGGAAACCATCGGTCTCTCTCAGACATTTAATCAAACAGTTACCTTGCATCTTCCTTGAGTAAATTGAAAAAAGATGCATTGCTGTGTGATTTGCATCCCTTGTCTGGACTCTGGATCACAGATTTTTAAAGGACACATGAAGCCAACAAAGTGGATAAAATTAAAACCTTAGGTTTACCTTCGGCTGTGCATTGGCGGTGTGATTACCATTACACCACAGGTTTGAAATTGAGAGAAGAACATTATCAATCCACTGACTTTGATACCTAGAACTTCGGGCGAGGGGAGTGGGGCAAGGATGATGACTTCTGGGGAGGAAGACAATGACGGTGATGGCTTCAGGAGAGTAAGATGGCGTCGACGATGGATTCAGGTGAGGAGTCGGGTGAGGGTGCAGCGACATGCTTTGGCAGAGGAGTGTTTTCAGGAAGCACTTGCTTTCTTTGGCATCAGAGTTGAGGTTATCCAGCGGTCTAAAATTGGAGTTGAGGCATCGACATATGCTACATGCTTCATCGTCGGCAGCAGCCTCAAAGTAAACCATCGGTATCATTCCAAAGATCGCTGGAGGTGGGGGATTCCGTCCGGGAGAGAGGAGATCGGGAGCTAGGGCTGCGCCGGTCATCGACATATGCTACATGCTTCATTTCTTCTCTCTTTGCATCGAAGGAGAGCTGCCGCCTTTGAAGACTCGGAGGCATGCCACTGCTTCGCTGGAAGGAGTTACACGTCGTCAACTTCAGAGGAGGGATCTGGAAGGACTTGCACGCCGACGACGGAGGGGGAAAACAAGAGCCGTGAAGGGCGTAAACAACGAGCGATGTTCGTCGCTATTGGGGGCTTCCGTTCGGGAGTGAGGAGATTGGGGATCTACGGCTGCTTCAGTCGGTGCGGGGGAAGAACAGAGAAACGTGTAAAAGGCGAATTAAACTGCAGCGGTAAAATGGGATAGACGTAAAATCAGTTAAATTAAGTCATACGGGAGTAGGGGTGCACATAAAGACCTCGGTCCCGGTCAGAGACCGGTCCTGGGCAGGACCGGTCTTTTGGGACACCGGTTCCGGACCGGTCCTGCCCAAACCGGTCCCGGTTTTTCTTTGAAAACCGGGACTACCTGTGTCACAACCCGCGTTTTCTCGACGGTAAAATCGTATCAGAGTAAGAGAAAACACGTGCCGTGATGCCACGTCGTGCAGGGGATAACTACACACGCTCAGGCAAAACTCCAGACATTAGATTTTTGAGGAAAAACGTTGATTAAATATGAAAGGAAATCAGTTAAGTTGGTTGGCCGTATCCCTCGGCACAGTGGATCAGCTAGTTCACAGTTAAAACTATATTTATACGCAGCAGAAATTACTTTGGTTCAGTTAACTTGACACCCTAAATGAGCATAAGTGTCCCCGGGGGACAACTTATACGTGCATGACTCTAATGTGAATATAATAGGTACATAAAATAAGTAGTGATTTACGTTGAGGAAAGTAGTGTCTTTGATTTAGAAACATGTTATGCATGGGGGTACATATAATAATACTTTTAGGTTTTAAAATATCTAACATGCAACCTAGCATAAACCTTTCCCAGAAGCAAGTAACCATCCACAAGTAAGCAAAATCAGCAGTTTAATTTCATATCCAGCATCACAAGAAGCCACCAGTGGGCGTCAACAACCTGACACGAACCCACTGGCGAGTATGTATGTCTATACAGAAAAGTAAGGAACTACCTCACAACGGAACGGGGATCAGCTACCCCAGCAACCCCAGAGGCCACCAACAGCCCCTCCAAAAGAACTAGCCGCTGAACTGGCTACAACCTGGACCTGAGGCATTCAAGAAAAGAACACCTCAGCAAGGAAACAATCAACAGTAAAAAGAGCAATTAGCTACTGAGCAAATGAGAATAAGGGGGTACCAATTCGGCAACAAACTGCTAAGTAAAAGAAAAGTGAATGACAGAAGGAAAAGAGTACTGCATGAAACACCACAGAGCACACCAAGTGCAAGCAATAAAATCAATGCCTTACCAAGAGAGAGCCTGCAACAGCACCAAGACATAATCATATGTCAAAAGAAAGGAAGCATAAACAGGAAAGGGTCTAACAGTCCTAACACGTGGGTAAGCGGCAGTGGTCAAAACATGGGTCTGAATGCATAACCAGAATCAGACCCAAAAAGGGCTAAGGGGGGTCAAGCAGTGGCAGCTTTAGGGTCCCACACACACCAACCCAAACCGGGGCAAAAGGCGGTGGCCACAGCTCTCCACATAAAACCACCCCTCCAGAGGCCACCAAAACTCCACCACCCGCCACAACCCAAGAGTCGGCATGCAGAAAAAAAATTAGCCGAACACCCAATGCCTCCCTCCTAGGGGATAGTCCCACTAACAGTCCTAAGAAACACACGAACCCAAGGGAAAAGCGTCGGGTCCCACCGACGCGACCTTCCACGCCTAAACAAAACCAACCCCGAGTTTCCCTGACCCCAAGACAAGGGTAGCGCCCAGTGTCGACACGAGGTGTCGACACCACGACTGGCGGTGTCGACACCAAGTGTCGACACCAAGGCTGGCCGGTGTCGACACCATGTGTCGACACCAAGGCTGGCCGGTGTCGACACCATATGTCGACACCAAGGCTGGCCGGTGTCGACACCATGTGTCGACACCAAGGCTGGCCGGTGTCGACACCATGTGTCGACACCAAGGGTGGCCGGTGTCGACACCATGTGTCGACACCAAGGCTGGCCGGTGTCGACACCATGTGTCGACACCAACGCTGGCCGGTGTCGACACCATGTGTCGACACCAACGCTGGCCGGTGTCGACACCATGTGTCGACACCAACGCTGGCCGGTGTCGACACCATGTGTCGACACCAACGCTGGCCGGTGTCGACACCATGTGTCGACACCAACGCTGGCCGGTGTCGACACCAACGCTGGCCGGTGTCGACACCAACGCTGGCCGGTGTCGACACCAACGCTGGCCGGTGTCGACACCAACGCTGGCCGGTGTCGACACCAACGCTGGCCGGTGTCGACACCATGTGTCGACACCAACGCTGGCCGGTGTCGACACCATGTGTCGACACCAACGCTGGCCGGTGTCGACACCAACGCTGGCCGGTGTCGACACCAACGCTGGCCGGTGTCGACACCAACGCTGGCCGGTGTCGACACCAACGCTGGCCGGTGTCGACACCAACGCTGGCCGGTGTCGACACCATGTGTCGACACCAACGCTGGCCGGTGTCGACACCATGTGTCGACACCAACGCTGGCCGGTGTCGACACCATGTGTCGACACCAACGCTGGCCGGTGTCGACACAACGGTGTCGACACCCCGACTGCTACAGGAGCCAGATCCAGCAACCGACCAGACGCAAGAACGAGGACTCCCTCTCTCTCTAGAGTACCTCCATCGGCAATGGTAACTACTCGACCTAGACCGAACCAAAACTGCCCCTAATAGACACAATCCCTCAGGAAAACTGAGATTAATTGGAACTTCTACACTAACCACGGTATGATCGGGATCAAGCCCTAGCTTACACCTAAGATCTAAACAAGAAAGAGATAAAAGATTTAACCAAAAGAAGACAAAGATCAACTATGGCAAGGATGAGGGTACATCACTTGCCTCAATACCAGAAACTTGGTCGGCGGCCTCCCCCGCTCACGGATTTGGCCGCAGAACAGCAAGCTGAGGAGCAAAAAGAAAGCAGATCCCGGCGAGGGCAGTCCAGATCCACTCTCGAAATTGGATTCCAGCCGCAAAATCTCCAGGAATCGGCGTCCGAAGGCTAGGGTAGTCCGGCGGTGCTCTCCCTCTCGCACAGGCGGCGGCTTCTAACAAGCAGAGACATAGGAAAAGAACAAAAAGGAACCCATCCCTAGTTCTAACCCAAGACTATATATATATATAAGTTTTAATAATAAACAATCAACATAATAATTACTATTTACACCCAATATCAAAACAACCCGAAATCCGAAACTTCTCGGAAAAAGGGGAAATTTACACCGCAGCTAAAAACCCACGCTACGAACGCAACTACGAAGTCAAAATTAGCATTCGACGAACAAAACCCGGGATAACGCCTCCCGAAGCCAAAACACAAGCATTCCCTAAGAGGCCCAACCGAGTCATCAAACGGCCCCCGGCTAGCTGGGGAATCTTGCTAACAGGCTACAAACAAGCTACACAGGGAACCCTAAGAGCTAAGACCACGCTCTACAACGGCAAAAAGCCGGAAATACGCCATCGTAACGCCAGCCAAAGATCAAACAAAACACAGAAAAATCGGGGGCGTTACAGTCACTCCCCCTAAAAGAAAGTTTCGCCTCGAAACTTTACTCACAACACTCCTATAAAGAAGGAGAGAGAAAGAGCCAGGAAAGGGCTACAAATAAATAAGAACAAACAGAGCATACCAGGCACAAGATCAGGGAAACAGATGAGGGTGAGCCTCCCTCATAGCCGACTCCAACTCCCAGGTCGCGCTTTCCACATCCTGATTCCTCCATAAAACTTTAACCATAGGAATAGTCTTCTTCCACAACGCCCGAACTTGAGAATCCAAAATTCAGACAGGCACCTCCACATAAGAAAGATTCGGCTCCAATTGAGGCACAGAATCCAATACCTGCCTGCCATTTATCACACATTTTCGCAGCTGACTGACGTGAAAGACATCATGTACGCCAGGGAAATTTGCGGGCAAAGCCAGCCTGTAGGCTGATACCCCAATCCGCTCAACAATCGGAAACGGCCCTACGTATCTCGGGTCCAACTTCCTATTCTTGCCAAACCGCTTGACTCCAATCAACGGGGAGACCTTTAAGAACACCAAGTCCCCCACAGCAAATTTCAAGTCCGATCTACGCCGATTGGCGTTCTTCTCATATCTTTCCTGGGCTATCCGAAGCTTTTCCCGAATAAGCTTCACAGCGGTTTCCATCTCCTCAAGCGCTTCTGGACCCAACAAAGGTCCCTCGCTAAGCTCAGCCCAAAACAAGGGAGTCCTGCAGCGCCTCCCATACAAAGCTTCAAAAGGAGCCATTTGCAAGCTTTCTTGATAACTGTTGTTATATGCGAATTCCATAAGCCGCAGGCGCTCGTCCCACGCTCCTCCGTGGTCCAGAATATAGCATCGGATCATATCTTCCACAATCTGATTTACTCGCTCTGTCTGACCATTGGTCTGCGGATGATAAGCCGTGGAATATCTCAAATCTGTACCCAACCCCTCTTGAAGGCTCTTCCAAAAATGAGACGTGAACCTGGAGTCTCGATCTGATATGATACTTACGGGTACACCATGCAACCTGACAACCTCTTCCAGATACAGCTCGGCTATCTTCCTCATCGGATAATCGATCTTAAATGGTACGAAATGAGCGTTTTTCGTTAATCTGTCTACAATTACCCAAACGGAATCATGCCCCTTAGGCGACCTCGGTAAGCCGGTAATGAAATCCATCGAGATACTCTCTCACTTCCACATCGGGATCTCCAAGGGAGTCAGCTTGCCACCAGGCCTCCCATGGTCGGCTTTCACACGCATGCAAGTGAAACACTCTGAAACAAATCTGGCTATGTCCTTCTTCATACCGTACCACCAGGCAATCTGTTTTAAATCATGATACATCTTGGTAGACCCTGGATGGTAGGCAACACTAGATCCGTGGGCGTCTCTGCACACCATACCTCGGATATCTCCAACTGCGGGGATGCAAAACCTGCCACGGTACTTCAAGGTACCCGCATCATCTATAGAGAATTCTGGTAATTCACCCTTTTCAGCTCGAAGATACAAATGCAGAAGATCGGGATCGTCCTTTTGATGCAGTCTTGTAAGCGTAATCCACGAAGGTTCCGCTACTGCTATACTACTCTGCGAATCACAGCTTCCCACAGAAATGTCCATCAACAGAAACTCTTCCACTAGACGCTCGGCGGAAAGATTAAAAATCTTACCCGACTTCCGACTCAGGGCATCCGCCACCACATTTGCCTTGCCTGGATGGTACTGAATTTCAACATCATAGTCGGCCACGTACTCCAACCACCGCCGCTGGCGCAGATTCAATTCTTTCTGAGTGAAGACATACTTCAGACTCTTATGATCCGTGAAAATCTTGCACTGCGCGCCATATAGCAAATGCCTCCACAATTTCAACGCATAGATCACAACTGCAAACTTCAGGTCGTGCGTAGGGTAGTTACTCTCGTGAGTTTTTAGCTGCCTCGACCCGTACGCAATCACCTTCCCGCCCTGCATCAAGACGCAGCCCAGACCGACATGCGACGCATCCACATATATATCATACTCACCGCCCTCCGCAGGCAAGGACAAAATTGGAGCCGAACATAGCCTTCTTTTTAGTTCCTCAAAAGCCTTCTCACATTTGTCATCCCATATAAAGGCTACATTCTTCTGCGTCAACTTGGTCAACGGCGCGGACAAGGTAGAGAAACCTTCTACAAATCTTCTATAATAACCGGCCAAACCCAAGAAGCTTCTGATCTCTTTGGGGGTAACTGGTCTCGCCCATTCCATAACAGCAGCGATCTTCTCTGGGTCCACTGAAATTCCCTCCTTATTAATCACGTGACCTAAAAAAGAAACTTGAGGCAACCAAAATTCACATTTGCTCAGCTTGGCGTACAGCTTATGGTCTCTCAGAGTCACCAAGACCCGCCGCAAATGTCGATCATGCTCCTCTGCATCCTTGGAATACACCAAAACATCGTCTATAAAGACAATCACAAACTTATCTAGAAAGTCCTTGAAAACTCTGTTCATCAAATCCATAAAAGCTGAGGGCGCATTAGTCAAACCGAATGACATAACCAAAAACTCAAAATGCCCATGACGAGAGCGGAACGCCGTCCACGGAACATCTGACTCCCGAATCCTCAACTGGTGATAGCCCGAACGAAGATCTATCTTGGAAAACATGGCACTACCACGCAGTTGGTCAAACAAATCGTCGATTCGCGGCAAAGGGTACCTGTTCTTAATAGTAACCTTGTTCAGCTCTCTATAGTCAATGCATAACCTCATCGACCCATCCTTCTTTTTAACGAACAGCACTGGCGCACCCCAAGGCGAAGAACTCGGCCTTATGAAGCCCTTTTCTAATAACTCATCCAGCTGAACTCGCAACTCTTCCAGCTCTCGTGGGGCCATCCGGTACGGCGCCTTTACGATAGGACGCGTGCCTGGCTCCAAATCTATTACAAACTCGACATCTCAATCGGGTGGAAGACCGGGAAGATCGTCTGGAAACACATCAGAAAAGTCATACACCACTGGAATCTCTTCCAAACGGGGCTCACTAACAATGGACCCTACCAGGGAAACCACACAGGCAAAACAGCCAGAAACAAGCAACTTCCGAGCACGCACCGCAGAAATGATTGGGGACTCCTGGAGAGAATACCCATAAACGCTCCCTGGCTGACCGTTGTCTTTGACGAAGTCCAAGCGCTTACCCTTGCACTGGATCACAGCATCGTACCTTGACAACCAATCCATGCCCAAAATAACGTCGAAGTCCTCCAGGTCAATCACCTTCAAATCTGCCTTGGCTAGAAAATCTCCCAACAAAATTGGACAATCGAGGATACCCAGGTCCGTAACCACAGAGTCACCGGAGGGGAACTTAACGCAGAAGGCACCACCAACACGATCTAGGCCCAGACTGAACCGCTCCACAAAGGCTTTAGCCACAAACGAGTGGGTAGCGCTGGAATCGAAGAGAACGCGCGCCCAGCGGTTCTTTACCTTAAATCGCCCTACGAATTGCATACGCATCTAAGGCAACAAGCGCTAAAACGAAAACTACAATCGAAAAGAGAACGTAACGAAACGACTGGGGAGGAGTCGAACCTGAGATAACCTGGGTTGAGGTCTGCGCTTCGTCTGCCGAGAGCACATTCAGCTTTCCTTTTCCTTTATCCACTCGCTGAGGCGGTGGCAGAGCTTGGAGGGGAACTGGCTGCAGAATAGACTGGGTCTGAGGGCACCTTGTCTTGAGATGACCCTTCTGGCCGCACTGAAAACAGACCTTATCTTTTAACCAACAGCGGGCAGCCTCATGCCCCTTCCTTCCACACAAAGCACACACCAAGTCTCCCTGGAAGTACCCTGAATCACGTGCACCTGTTCCTTCTTCTGCGCTCCCAACCTTTTGAAACACTTCTCAAAGGGGTGGCCTGGCCGGCCACAAAAGCTACAAATCTCTTTGACCTTCTTTCTTGCGACAGCATCAGGTTCCTGAGGGCTCTTCCCTCCACCGGACTTCCGCTTATCTTTCCTTAGCTGCTGGCCTCTGTTCTTGGCATTCTCAATGGCCTCAACTCTCAAAGTAGCTTCAACCGCACTGGCATAACTGACTGCTCCATAGGCATTCGCTAACTGATGTACGTCGCTTCTTAGTCCTCACAGAAATCGCTTAACTCGGTCTGCCTCAACACTCACCAGACCCGGAGCAAACCGACTCAACTTACTAAACTCAATCTCATACTCACTAACCGTGAGTTTCCTCTGCTTTAGGTGAAGAAAGTCGTTCATTAGCCGGTCCCGTTCGACTGAAGGCAGAAACTTACTTAACAACAGCACCTTAAATGACTCCCAAGTGCAACCTGCCACTAAGCTCTCTTTCTCCCTCAGCCACCAGTTCTTTGCCAAGCCCTTGAGCTGGTAGGCAGCGAGCATCACTCTCTGATCGTCCGTAATCCCTGAGTACGAGAACATTTCCTCAATGGTAATCAGCCAGTCATCCAAAATCATAAAATCTGCCTGCCCATCATAGGTAGGGGGTCTCAGTCGCTGAAACTGGGATATGAATGCCATCTCTGGAGGCACTACAACCAAAGGCACGGGAGGAGCAGGAGGGGCAGGGACAGCTACCCCCTCTGTGGGGTTCTGAGCTCTCGGGGGCTGTCCCGCCACAACTGCTACGAGGGACTGAATCTGAGCCTGCATAGCCACTACCTGCCTCGATAACTCCTCATTACTCTGCCGCAAGCTTTCTACCAACGCATCGCTCTGCGCTCCTGACGTCTCACCCTCGGATTGGGGGGTCGATCTCGTCGCAGGACGTCTCGCCATCCTAGGATCACACAAGCTTTAGACAAATCCTAGCCCATCAATTAGAACAAAACTATCCGGTACGGACAAACACACTTAAATATGAACTTCAACTGCAAAACTTGCTCTGGGAGTTGTTTTTACCATGATGATGTTATGCTTATCCTAAGATGGTTCACCACCATCATACTAACTCAGGTGCCTAAACCATGAATGTATGTATTTGTATTCTTTTTGACTCAAAACCATGTGTGTACATATGTCATCTTGCAAATCTTTAGCTTGGCACGTTGTGCTTATGAAATGATATGCTATGCATGATGTGCTATGCATTCTAAAAAGGCCTTAGTGCATGCCATGGGCGGCGTACACATGAAAATGTTATGCATCCCATACTACATAACATTCTCATGTAACGAAAAAGAAAACGTGCTAGCCGCATTCATGTGGTGAGGTTATGCATCTCATACTACATAACCCTCACATGTTGCCTCCTATGGTGGATCCATATACAAACACATATTATGCATCCCATACTACATAATATGCCCTGTATACTTCTTCATGCTCATGAGTGTAGTGTTCGTGCTTCGGCCAAGACGTGCTGATGACATATCGGTGTGTGAATGATATGATGCTAAACACTAATGCAGACAAGGGAAAGGTTGCCCAACCATTTGTCAAGCAACCTCCCTCTGATACCAACTGTCACAACCCGCATTTTCTCGACGGTAAAATCATATCAGAGTAAGAGAAAACACGCGCCGTGATGCCACGTCGTGCAGGGGATAACTACACACGCTCAGGCAAAACTCCAGACATTAGATTTTTGAGGAAAAACGTTGATTAAATATGAAAGGAAATCAGTTAAGTTGGTTGGCCGTTCCCTCGGCACAGTGGATCAGCTAGTCCACAGTTAAAACTATATTTATACGCAGCAGAAATTACTTTGGTTCAGTTAACTTGACACCCTAAATGAGCATAAGTGTCCCCGGGGGACAACTTATACGTGCATGACTCTAAGGTGAATATAATAGGTACATAAAATAAGTAGTGATTTACGTTGAGGAAAGTAGTGTCTTTGATTTAGAAACATGTTATGCATGGGGGTACATATAATAATACTTTTAGGTTTTAAAATATCTAACATGCAACCTAGCATAAACCTTTCCCAGAAACAAGTAACCATCCACAAGTAAGCAAAATCAGCAGTTTAATTTCATATCCAGCATCACAAGAAGCCACCAGTGGGCGTCAACAACCTGACACGAACCCACTGGCGAGTATGTATGTCTATACAGAAAAGTAAGGAACTACCTCACAACGGAACGGGGATCAGCTACCCAACAACCCAGAGGCCACCAACAGCCCCTCCAAAAGAACTAGCCGCTGAACTGGCTACAACCTGGACCTGAGGCATTCAAGAAAAGAACACCTCAGCAAGGAAACAATCAACAGTAAAAAGAGCAATTAGCTACTGAGCAAATGAGAATAAGGGGTACCAATTCGGCAACAAACTGCTAAGTAAAAGAAAAGTGAATGACAGAAGGAAAGAGTACTGCATGAAACACCACAGAGCACACCAAGTGCGAGCAATAAAATCAATGCATTACCAAGAGAGAGCCTGCAACAGCACCAAGACATAATCATATGTCAAAAGAAAGGAAGCATAAACAGGAAAGGGTCTAACAGTCCTAACACGTGGGTAAGCGGCAGTGGTCAAAACATGGGTCTGAATGCATAACCAGAATCAGACCCAAAAAGGGCTAAGGGGGTCAAGCAGTGGCAGCTTTAGGGTCCCACACACACCAACCCAAACCGGGGCAAAAGGCGGTGGCCACAGCTCTCCACATAAAACCACCCCTCCAGAGGCCACCAAAACTCCACCACCCGCCACAACCCAAGAGTCGGCATGCAGAAAAAAAATTAGCCGAACACCCAATGCCTCCCTCCTAGGGGATAGTCCCACTAACAGTCCTAAGAAACACACGAACCCAAGGGAAAAGCGTCGGGTCCCACCGACGCGGCCTTCCACGCCTAAACAAAACCAACCCCGAGTTTCCCTGACCCCAAGACAAGGGTAGCGCCCAGTGTCGACACGAGGTGTCGACACCACGACTGGCGGTGTCGACACCAAGTGTCGACACCAAGGCTGGCCGGTGTCGACACCATGTGTCGACACCAAGGCTGGCCGGTGTCGACACCATGTGTCGACACCAAGGCTGGCCGGTGTCGACACCATGTGTCGACACCAAGGCTGGCCGGTGTCGACACCATGTGTCGACACCAAGGGTGGCCGGTGTCGACACCATGTGTCGACACCAAGGCTGGCCGGTGTCGACACCATGTGTCGACACCAAGGCTGGCCGGTGTCGACACCATGTGTCGACACCAACGCTGGCCGGTGTCGACACCATGTGTCGACACCAACGCTGGCCGGTGTCGACACCAACGCTGGCCGGTGTCGACACAACGGTGTCGACACCCCGACTGCTACAGGAGCCAGATCCAGCAACCGACCAGACGCAAGAACGAGGACTCCCTCTCTCTCTAGAGTACAACCTCCATCGGCAATGGTAACTACTCGACCTAGACCGAACTAAAACTGCCCCTAATAGACACAATCCCTCAGGAAAACTGAGATTAATTGGAACTTCTACACTAACCACGGTATGATCGGGATCAAGCCCTAGCTTACACCTAAGATCTAAACAAGAAAGAGATAAAAGATTTAACCAAAAGAAGACAAAGATCAACTATGGCAAGGATGAGGGTACATCACTTGCCTCAATACCAGAAACTTGGTCGGCGGCCTCCCCCGCTCACGGATTTGGCCGCAGAACAGCAAGCTGAGGAGCAAAAAAAAAAGCAGATCCCGGCGAGGGCAGTCCAGATCCACTCTCGAAATCGGATTCCAGCCGCAAAATCTCCAGGAATCGGCGTCCGAAGGCTAGGGTAGTCCGGCGGTGCTCTCCCTCTCGCACAGGCGGCGACTTCTAACAAGCAGAGACACAGGAAAAGAACAAAAAGGAACCCAGCACTAGTTCTAACCCAAGACTATATATATATAAGTTTTAATAATAAACAATCAACATAATAATTACTATTTACACCCAATATCAAAACAACCCGAAATCCGAAACTTCTCGGAAAAAGGGGAAATTTACACCGCAGCTAAAAACCCACGCTACGAACGCAACTACGAAGTCGAAATTAGCATTCGACGAACAAAACCCGGGATAACGCCTCCCGAAGCCAAAACACAAGCATTCCCTAAGAGGCCCAACCGAGTCATCAAACGGCCCCCGGCTAGCTGTGGAATCTTGCTAACAGGCTACAAACAAGCTACACAGGAAACCCTAAGAGCTAAGACCACGCTCTACAATGGCAAAAAGCCGGAAATACGCCATCGTAACGCCAGCCAAAGATCAAACAAAACACAGAAAAACCGGGGGCGTTACAGCCTGCCACCGGAAGGACCGGTCCTAACCGGTCCCAGACCGGTTAATTAAATTAATTTTTTAATTTTTTTATTATATATTATTATATTTCATTTTTAATAATTTAATTAAATAACATGTAATAATATGAAATGCAAAATTGTAAAGTAAATAAATTTTTTTATTAAATTTGAAATAAAATTACAAAATCAAAATACAAATTAAAAATTATAATACAAAATCAAAATACAAACATTTTTATTAAATTTGAAATTATAATACAAAATACAAATTCAAAATTTGGATTTTGGAGTTTGGAGTTGAGCCTTGGACTCGTCTTCAACTCCGGAGTCGCTTTTGATTTTAAACTCGTCTTCAACTTCAACGTCTTTATTCTGCGGCGCTCCACAGATTTAAGTTATTAAGCTCCTCTTCAACTTCAGACTCACTGTCTTCAATTGACGAGACGTGTTGTCTCCTCCTCAAAGCGTCCCAATGGTCATTGTAGAAAATGCAAATCTCCAAAGATTCTTCGGTCAAACGGCTACTTCGCTCGTTCAGAATCCTGTCACTCAAAGAAAACGCAGACTCCGAAGCTACCGTACTAGCTTGGATGGTTAGTAAATCACGGGCCATTAAATCCAAAATAGGATAATTATTAGATTTAATTTTCCACCATTTTAAAATATCAAAATTTTCTATTTCGTACGCGGTCATAAAATCTTGAAACTGTGTTTTGCTATATAAACCTAATTCGTTTAAAGTACTCGAAGTTCATTGTTTTTTCTTCGAAAAAACGCTAAATTAAATAAAATATGTATTTTTTTAATTAATAAAATTAATTAAAAAAAAGAGCCAAACGGCTCTCATTAGAAGAGCCGTTAGAGCAGCTCGACGAAATCGTCGAGCTCAGCTTTACGATTTTCGTCGAGCTAAGATCGACGAAAATCGTCGAGCTGAGCTCTTTCCGGTCCCGACCGGTCTTTTACCGGTCCCGGTCCCGACCGGTACCGGTCCCACAGTTGGGACCGGTCTTTATGTGCACGCCTATACGGGAGTGAGGCTCGACCGGGGGGGGGTATGGTGGCTCTTTGTGCTTGGATGTTATGAGATGTGGGCTCTATTTGGAACAACATTTTTGTATTTAAATAAATAATCAATTAATTAATTCTGAAATTATTTTAATTAATATGGTCGATAACTTCTCATGAGAGGGATAACTTCTCATTTAAGTTATGCACAATAACTTCCCACTATAGGGATAACTTCCCATTTAAAATGAATGATCAATAATTATCCATTGTGGGTATAACTATGCACTTAAGTGAAAACTATTCATTAGTAGTAACTATTCATTGAGTGAATGTAGTTGATGACAAGTTGACAACACATCTATAAATATCTATGGAGGGGCACTCGGTCCTTATGTTCAATCACTCATTCATCCTACACATCTAGAGGGAGTGATTGAGGGCTTAGAAGATCATTACTCGTGTTGAAGCCCTACTCGGCGGAGGTTTGGTCTCCGGTGAGTTCGGGCAACGGTTATGACCGTCACCCAAAAAAGAAAACTAGTTTTAAACATAAAAGTGGATGTAGTTCCTTAGGGGAGGTCGAACGGTCAAGCACGACGATTCATAACCGCCGGGTTCACGGCCGTCGTCGCTGTGCAAAAGGAGCCGCATGTACTCTTATAAGAGAGGTTTTTGTAATTTCAAAAGAGGGGTGCACAAGACATTGAGACAACTTTATTTTTTTTCTTATATAATAGATTACAGGCATTTGACATGCAAAAGAACACGGCTTGAATAAATCCTATCAAAATCTCAAAAACTATGAACTAAGGTTACTAAAAAGAATCTAAAATAAAAGAGGAAAAATGAAAGGCTCTAATATTACAATCATAGACGAGAGTTTCCATTCACATAGGAGTGGAGATATTCTCCACTGCACTCTTTTAACTTTTTTTGTTCTCTCCATCTGCTTGCAGGCTAGTATATTTGTCATCAAACCAGTGTAGTATAAAATTTGACTCCGGCGATGCAGATAACAACTTTGATTTGTGCGACATTCAGACAATCGTCCCCGCCACAGCGAATTCAAAGTACTCCATGCAGTTCGATTACTGGACCGATAACAACCGCAAGCCTTGCCAAACTCGTTACCCATGCACTTGCTACCTGCAATTGGGTGCTTTTCACCAAGTTTGAACCTAGACAAGATCGTCGGCCTTTTGGCTACCCTCGCTCAAATCCAAGCCCAAGTTCCCACGCACTGAATGGTACTACATCTTTGACAATCTCCCTCTGGTTTTCTATTACGGGGCGTCAATCTCTCCACGAAATCTAACAAAGTGTCCTTTTATTGTAATTAATTGAGAAAATAGTTTAGTGTGACTAGGAGGCTATATATCTTTGGAAACATCTCTAATCTCTGGGTTCTCTTTCCTAGGGAGAAATTGGCCAAAAGGCCTGGGCGAGGGTTTCCGTCGAGTTGTATTTTATGTTCTATTTAGTGTACGTTTGGCACGACGGTGGCGGTCGTGAACGAGGTGGTCATGAACGTCGTTCGTGAACGTCTGACCTCACCTAAAGAACTCCATCACTTTTATGTTCAAATAAGTAAAAAATATTATTGGTGGCGGTTATAACAGCTATCATGCCAAACACATTTTATGACGGTAACGTTTTGCTTCCATTGGCATTTTCGCGCATCATCTTCTCCCCCCTTTTCTTATGATTTGGCTTCATCGCTTCTTCCCAGACCTCCCACACTTCTTCCTCGAGCTCAACATTTTCCGCTTCCTAGACGGGAAGGACATATGACCTACATTTTATCTATCACTCACATTTGCCATGTGTCTTTGCCTAGTTCATCCCTTCCTCATGCTTACTCTTCACCTACTTCATCCCTTCCTCATGCTCACTATTAAATTATCGGACCTTTTTATTTAAGATCTCACCAGACGGTCAACCCGAAAAGCCGAACAATCTCAAATAAAAACGGGTGCGCGAAAGAAATACACAATAATAAATAAATACTGAAAAATTAAAACGCGGGCCTTAAAATACGACGAATGATGCATCAGAATCCCAACTCAAAAATGAAGTTTGCAAAACACTTTCAGTAATACAACCTAATCAAAATAGAATACCAAATAGAGCCTCAAACAGTGCCGTTAACAAGGAAACAAAATAAAAAATCGGGCAAACTTTCACAAGTTCTTCCTTCGCCTCGTTGGCATAGGAGAAAAAACATCAGTTAGAACTGTCTTGGATATCAACATAGCACCCAGCAACAACCGAGCCTGCAATTGAAGAAAAAAGAAGAGCAGCGAATAAATACCAAATAAAAATTAAAATGATTCGAACAACACCAAAGAAGTTAAATTGGACTCAATTATTGTTGAGGTATATCGAGCGTTCTAACAATTATTACCTTGTAATTATCAATGGTAACTTCTTTGCCAACCATTTTAGAAATTGACAAGTTCATTCCACTTCCTACAGCAGAGATGATTGATAATGGAGAAACGTGAAGATTATCAGAAATCATATACTTTTTTGAGCCCACAACAAAAGCTTCGTCTGCATCGGACATTATCTTTGCAGACTTAGGATTCCACTCAATAAGTTCCGTTTGTTCTATTCCATGCTTACATGGAGCAGATTCAATAGATTTGTATTCATTATCAAAATAGCACTTAAGGCAGCCCTTCGACACGGTTAACTTATTTGATGTAATTTCCTCCAATTGCGGTATGTGGTACCTATTACATCCGTAGAAGGTAGAGAGCATTGGATTCAGCAACATGTTTCTACAAATTTCTGATTTGAAGCACTCTACGCCCATACTCTCGGCCGAAGAGTATAGATTTTTGATGCAACCTCCCAAGGATATGCTGTCAAAGAACAGTCTAAAGACGGAGCCAAGAGGAAAGGTGAGAAAGCTGAACAGCAGATTAATGAAATCCTCCCCAACTTCTGCGTACAAAATGTTGTTGTTTTCTTTGTTTAATAAGAGTTTTAAGTTAATCTCGTTTTCCCCTTCCTTCACAATAGTCTCCTCTTTAATCGGTAGAGAGAAACCAACGTTTTCTTGCACGGAAGCATCAGGGAAACAAATCAGTGTCAATGCATTTTTGGAAACTAATGATTTCTCCAGCAAGTTCAAAGCCTGAGATGTATAAAAAAACATTTTTTAAAAAGAAATTAATGTACCTCACTACTACAGTATACACAGTTGTTATAAATAGCGGACCTCTTTTGTGCCGAAATCTAAAACCCTCTCCTCCAACGTACTCGCCTCTTTAATTTTCATCTCTTTGAAGAGGGATAATCCATTCAGTAAAGAAGTCGGCATCACTCGCAAATCATCAGTTATCATAAAGTTGTCCTTGTCATCAACAAAGATCCCTCCCTCTTCTGATGTTTCTTTCAACCATTGTCCTGGACATTTAACCATCAGTTTGCCACAGCGATGGCAGAGGCACTTAATTGAAAAAGTATAATAACATGTGGAGTGGATTAAGCAATCATCTTGGCTGCAGGTGTATAATTTCCTAGGCTCTAACTCATGGATGCCTTTGATCTTCAAGTCTTCGCATTGCATTGCAGCAGCATTACGAGGATTGAGAAGCATGTCCCGGCACGCCTCCGTCTTCAGGTGCTTGATGTCGAGCAGCTCAACACTGTCGTAAAGGCTGTCAAGAGATCCCAAACACGACTGCTTTTTCAAAAGCCGAACGATCCGTCCCAACGGCAGGGTCAGGAAGCTGAAGAGGACGTCCACGAAATCACTTCCAGCTTCGGCAAAAACAACCCGCTTCTGCTCCCTGTCAATCAAAAACCTCACTTTTATTGTAGAAGACATGGCCTAGTGAAAGCTGTGAAAGATGGTGAACGCACGTTTATGAAGAATCTCAAGTAATCCTCTTGCCTTCATATATATATTATATATATATATATATATATATATATATTATATATATATATATATATATAATATATATATATATATATACCAATTGACACTTAATAGCCGTTGGTTGGGTTTCCGGGAGGAAGGGGAATCCTAGAAGACGCCTCTTAAATGACGAGGTAATAAATAATTGGCTTTCCACTTCCAACAAGCGGCTACTCCAAGACGCTTCCATTAACTTTTTGTTGTTTTGTTTTGTTTGCAAAGCTCAGCTGCTCAAAGTATTAGAGCGTCCCCGACCCTTCATATTCTCGATGCAGTACATATCGAGCATAGCTTTAAACTATATAAAGTTAGCAATTTTATTTCACTAATAAGATTGGAGCTTTGCAAAAAAATGTTTTGTGGCCCAGGTTAACCCTTTATGCCTATGATATATCCGCAAGGTACAAGAAAGATTTCTAACGTTTAAATCTTTTTAACACTACTAGCAACTTATGGGCGACGATATTCGGCGGGGACAGTGAAATTGTGTGGAGGTGGCGATAATAGTGCATCTTGGCCGGTACCGATCCATCCTCATGATTTTTCATCTTTTCCAGATTTTTCACTTTAAAAATCTTCTTGCCGGCTCGAGCCGTTTTTGGGTACCCGCACTCGGCGTACTCTGTAATATTTTGTTCGGGGTCCGTAATTGAATTTCTATTTTTTTTGTGGGTTTTCTAGTTTGAGGATTTTCTATTTTGAGGATTTCCTATTATTATTATTATTTCTTATTTTTAAGTTTTACGAACCTTTATAAATAGGAGTCGTCTTGTAGAGGTTGAGGAGAAGCCACCCATGTTCACCGAAAGGAGGTGCTGCCGCGTGAAGGAGGTCGCGCCTCCCCGGGCTCGAGTTGAAGGAAGGCCGTCGCCGTCGCCGGTAGTTGCCGGTGGTGCGACTCCGTGCGACGACATCGACGTTGTCGGTGCCGATCTCGCCTTGTTTCTCCCAACTTCAAAGGAACCCTCGACGCATTCCCTGTCCTTGGAGATGATAGCCTCCGGTCTTGGGAGAAAGGGTGTTTGCCGGTCCTGGAGGAGATACTGTGGTGCGAGCATGACGTCAAACGCTTGCTGTGGTGCAGTGACCTTGACGGAGTTTCTCTTCGGTGGTGCCGGCGTGGCAGCAAAGGCATGTGAGAGTGCAGTGGTCTTGATGATGTTTCTCTCTGGTGGTGCGGCTTGGCGCCGATGACATGCGTGAGTGCAGTTGACCTCGACGGTGCTTCTTCGGTGGTGGCAGGTGGTTTGGTCGTCATCGGACGACGAAGGTTCTCAGTGAACCTTGTGCGTCCGCTGTGCTAGCGGATTGCAGTTTAGATTATTCTCTCTTCAGCGGACGAGAGCGAGTCCGACTCCTCCGGGTGTTTTCTGTAACGGGACGTCGCTACATTTCTTCATGTATTATTATTGCAGCTATATTAATTTATATGCAGATTTTGTTTAGATTTATTCGTTCTTGTCAACCCA
Source organism: Platanthera guangdongensis (assembly GCA_039583875.1). Lineage (NCBI taxonomy): Eukaryota > Viridiplantae > Streptophyta > Magnoliopsida > Asparagales > Orchidaceae > Platanthera > Platanthera guangdongensis. The sequence continues at coordinate 32,889,112 of CM077152.1, read as the reverse complement.
ATATTAATTTGGTTGCGCCTATGGGATATTTTCCATGGTATATCCCAATAAGTGGTATCAGAGTTAGGTTCGTAGGTGACAGATTGGACATTCGATGAATGTTTTGACTGCGGTGGGTGACGACTAGGTCCACTCCCCATCTTTTCAAATCTGACCTCTGAATTAATCAGGTTTCCTGGTCGTGCCGTAGGGCAACCATGATAGGGAAAAACGTGAATCTGGGCAGTGTTTATTTGAAGAAGTGCGACAGTGGCGGGTTCGACTTATGACAGGTGATACTGCATGAGATGGTCATGATAACCGCGAATATTTTACAGGAAGAATTTTATCTGTGGGAACACAATGCGTGTTCAAATGGTTCTCTACGTCAGTTAGAGATAGCTGGTGCAGTGACGGAAGATGTGATGACCCGATTTCACTTCTTACCCCGCTCATATATTTTTACCCGGCCTTAGTGACGATGATCCGACTCCACGGTTGCATCCAGACTGTCGTTTGCACACGATCTCATATATTATAAGGTTATTTTGACTTATTTTTTGGTGTAATAGGGCTACCTCATCTCTGACAAATCATAATCATTTATGGTGGGGTACCCTAGTATCTCTTTATTATAAATAGATGTCTAAGGGGTTGTTTGAATGCATTGTAGATTTTGGAGAAGTGAATTCTTGGAATCCCGAGATCACTCAACGGTGCCAACTCCATGGAACCCTAGGTGACGACTCCTAGACCATCTCCCGCTCAGGGTTGCATTTATGTAGTGGGCGAGTATCAGTCTCATCGGGCACTCGCCCTCAGCTAGGGATAGGCGCGATGCTCTTCTTCTCGCCTAGGCATTCGCCTCTCCTTCGTGGAGTTATGATTTTGGCCTGCTATTAGCCATCCCAAACAACAGAGTTACGCTGTTGGCAGACCTGGTTGAGCTGCGTATATTAGTTCTGAACAACAGAGTTACGCTATTTGCAAAGCAGACTGGGGATTCTATAAATAAATCCGTGGGGGCACCTTGGGAGGGGATTCCTTTTTTTGGTTTCTTCCTCCTTTGGTTTTCTGGTTGGCTCTCAAGTGCCCTCTAGGGTGCCCAAGCTCAGCATTGGCTTGGGAGGGGAAGTGCTCTAAGATCTTTCAGGTGTGAGGTGAGACCTCCTCGCTGAAGCCCAGGATCAGTTCCAAATCCTTAGTCTTTGGAAATTTGTGCCTTTTCTCGGAGAAGTAGTGTGAGGTTACCCTTTTTGGGTCTGAACTCCACATGAAGCAAATTTGATTCCAACATTTTTGGTGCGGTGAGCGCGGAGAGTAGCCAGCACAAGAAAATTCTGGGCAAGCTCCATGGCTGGAGAAGAAGGACAAAGAGCTGAGAGGGTGTGTACTCGTCGTCCTCGCCGGGTGAGGCCACAATGGGGATGTTCGAGGAATTCATGAGGAGATCTTGGAGACTGTTCATCACGCATGCGCTGCCCTGGGTGAAATGATCGGCCTCCCCGTCCCGGTGGTCGCGCCTCCAATGATGGGCGAAAACATTCTCGCCAAACAGTTCGGAAGAGAAAAAGAGGGAGAGGGGATTGAGCAAGATCCCACCAAGCGAGAGCTCCTCCTTGGCTATGCAAGGGCTGGCCGAGCAGGTGAGTGGTTGGCGCGAGACCTGCCCACTCTCCCCGCTGAAGGAAGTCCTTCAGAGAGTTTTGTCTCGACCCGGTTCTTAGAAGGGTTCAAAGAGCTGAAAAATGACACTGCACTGATAGGGATGATCTCATCCAGCACTTGCAATGGTACGAAGACATGGTTTCAATCAGAACAATGTCAGATGCATTCAAGTGTCGTATTTTCGCCATCACCTTGAATGGGAAAGCAAGGGATTTGTTTTACTAGCTACGAAAGGGGTTGATCAAAGCGTTCGAAGACTTGCGCCGAAGCTTCCAACTATGTTTTTCAATGTCGATGAAGAGGAAGAAGAGTGTTGAGACATTCTTCAAGGCCAAGGGAGTAGGGGAATCACTGGCCAGCTACGTAGACAGATTCCAAGAGGAGATCTTGCGCATTCAAGAGATGCTGCGATTTGCCCTCTAGCTCGCATTCACCGTGGGGTTGTGCGAGGGTTTCTTCAAAATGAGCCTGAATAGGATCCACCCCTGCCTTTCGAAGAGCTGATGGAGAGGGCGGTGAAGGAGATTGAGGGAGAAGTGGCAAATCCGGCATTTGCCAAGAAGATGGCAAGGCTGAGTAACTCGGAGTTGAGAGAGCAAGGAGGTTCTAAGCAGCAAGGAGGGATTGCCCTAGGAGGGGTAACCTCCATGGAAGTCAGGGGAGGTTCGACCCCCTGGGATGGATACAAGGCCAGAGGCCACTCCTGCCTCCTCCACAACAATCTATGGCAATCAGCCAAGAAGGGAGGAGAGAAATGAGGAATCGCTCACGAAGGGGAGGAAGGGGGGCTAGTGTTGGGTCCATTGATCCCAATGTCCCATATTTGTAAGAGGTCAAACAAGTCAATGATATACACATAGTTGTATTTGATGAATGTTTAAGTTCATGCATGTAGGTTAGTCTATGTCATATTGATTGTATAGGTGGTCCAAGTTACATTGACAGGTGGACTCAAAGAAGCTGGCTGGAAAGTCAGGAAATTACCTAAGTCCACAGGAATTGAGTGGAGCAAGCTCACCCAATGCTAGATATCAATGCAGTTGTTGAAGAAACAAAAAATTGCTTAAGTCCACACGCGTTGAGTGAAGCAAGCTCACTCAACGCCAGATGAACCAGAAGCCGTGTGATAGTGAAGAAAAATGACTAAGTCCACAGACATTGAGTGAAGCCTGTTCACTCAATATCATACAACTAACAGCGCTGAGAGAAGGCTGACAGTCAAAGCTTTGAGTGTTGGCAAGACAGAAATTGGCCAAGTCCACATGCATTGAGTGAAGTCGACTCACTCAACGCCATATAAGCCAAAAGCGTTGAATCAAGCTGCTTCAGTTAAAGCCACGACAAATCTGTCAAAGAATTTGACAAAGTCCAGAAACGTTGAGTGAAGCTTGTTCACTCAACCCATGTTGTTTCTGTCAAAGCCATAGAAGAAAGAGACAGAGAATTGGTAAAAGTCTAGAAGCGTTGAGTGAAGCTTGTTCACTCAACGTCATGCAGAGTTTCTGTCAAAGCCAAAGAAAAAGAAGACAGAAAATTGACTAAGTCCAGAAGCATTGAGTGAAGTCAGTTCACTCAACGCCAAGATCAAAAGGCTTTAAGTCAAGCCAATGCAGTCAGCCTAAGAAGAAACAGAGAAATTAGCTAAGTCCAGAAGCGTTGAGTGAAGCCAGTTCACTTAACGCACTCAACGCCAGATTTCAGAAGCAAAGGCAGAAAGCGTTGAGTGAGGCCAACTCACTCAACGCCTTAGACAGAAGGAGATTGACTAAATATAGAGGCATTGAGTGAAGCCAGTTCACTTAACGCTCTCAACGCCAAGGATGCAGAAAGGACTGAAGATCAAGCTAAGGAAAAAAAAACGTTGAGTAAAGCTTATAGACTCAACACTCTCAACGCCTGGACAAGCTGAAGAATTGACTAAGTCTAGAATCGTTGAGTAAATCCAGTTCACTCAACACACTCAACGCCTGAAGTGATTTTGTGAAATTGGCTAAGTCCATAACTGATGACGTCAGCAAAGTCAACAAAAATCAACAAAATTCAAAATGATCATGGAAGAGCTGTAACTCATCACTAACGTCGTCGTCATTCTCATTCTGTAAAACTAAGGATATAATCAGTCGTTAAAGCAGCGACACGTGTCAATCATCTCGTCAGACGACGTGATTATAAATAGAAGATGAGATCTAGATCTAATTAAGTTTCTGAGTGATCAATTCATTATGAAAAAAAGTTGTGTGGGGCTTCGTCTTCTTCCCCCGCCATTATTGCAGAGACAAGAGTTTCAATTCAACAAATCTGAAGGGTTTCCGAGTTAGCTGTGGCGATCAACATCTGCTACAGCAAGATCGGAGGATTTCTCTGAGGAAGAAGAATCGGTCTAGCTTAGACCTAGCCGATGTTGCTTCAAGATCCAAGCCAAGCCGAATTTGAAGATCAATCTTTGGATCTGTGAAGAATGGGTAAAGTAATCCGTGTTCTACAAAATCGGTTAGCTGATTGAAGATCTTTCTTCTCTCTCCTTCATCAGCAAAATCAGAATCAAGGTTCTGAGTTACTTCCATCACAAGCAGCAGATTCTTGAAGATATTTATTCTTGTTGCTGAAAAGAAGATAGGACTGAGATTCTCTCAGCTCAGGAAGCAATTGACTCAGAGATTGAATTCTTTCGAGTCAAATCAACTTTACTATTTAATTTCTGTAGGATCTGTTTAAGATCTGTATTGTAAGCCTTAATTATAAATGTTGAGTGGTAGGATCTAGTCTTGGATCTGTGTGATAGAGTTGTTTTCTCTGCCTGTGTTGTAGGGCATTTGTTCCTGTGTTAGGTGATCAGGCGATTACTGAGTGGTTGGGCTGTGTGCCTGTGTTGTAGGTCTCGGTGGAGACTGTGTGATCCTGTGAGATCATGTTGTAATCTTTGAGGAGCCAACTTATTGGAGAATTATCTTGTCTAACATTCTGTTAGAAAGGCGGGAGGGACAGTGGATGTACCAATACACTGGAGAACCACTATAAAAATCTGTGTGCTGTGTGTGAATTTCTTGAAAGCTAAAATAATCACTCACAAAAAAGCATAACTCAGTTGAAGGCATAAAGAACTAGAAGAGAATCATAAATATCTTAATAACCTATTCACTCCCCCTCTAGGTGATTAGCTACCCTTGAATTCAAAGACTTTCAGTGAGGAGTTGCCCTACTGTGATTTCCATAGGAAGAGGGGCATGCAACAACCGCTGCCTAGAGTTCCAAGAGCTAAGGAGGTCCAGTGGCCCAGCGCACCATCAGGAGCAGGTGTGGATTGAGGAGGTTCTACCCTAAGTAGAAGTGAAAGAGGAAAACGACCATCAGTGTCATGCATTCTGAGGGAGACTCGTCCTGGTAAGCTCTTCTTTGAAAAGAACTTTGTCCCTGACCGGTTAAGGCAGGGCATGCTCTGTTAAAAAAAGGAGTTTTCCTCTAAGTAGATGAAATATGATATTGTGATATTGATTGAAAAGCCCCAAGATGGTTCCGCTGACCAGGCTCTCACTAGCTGGCATGACAGTTTGATCTCTTGGGGAGACGGATTGATTGATTGAAAGGCCCCAAGATGGTATCGTTGACCGAGCTCTCACTAGACGGCAGGACAGGTTAACCTCTCGGGGAGGCGGATTGTTATATTAAATGAAAGGCCCCAAGATGCTTCGCTGACCGGGCTCTCACTAACATCAGGACAGGTTGACCTCTCGAGGAGGCGGATTGTGCATTTGATTGAGAAGCCCCAAGATGGTTACGCTGTCCGGACTCTCACTAGCCGGCAGGACAGGTAACCTTTGGGGATTAAGATTGTGATATTGATTGAAAAGCCCCAAGATGGTTGCACTAACCGGGCTCTCACTAGCCGGTAGGACAGGTTGACCTTTCGGGGTGGCGGGTTGTGATATTGATTGAGAAGCCCCATGATGGTTCCGCTGACCGGGCTCTCACTATCCAGCAAGACAGGTTGGCCTCTCGGAGAGGCAGGTTGTGATATTGCATGGAAACCCGAGAAGATCCGTTGACAGGCTCTCATTAGCTGGCGGGGCTGGAAGTCACTCGGAGATAGATTGAGATATTGGCTCGAGAAGATCTCGCTGACTAGGCTCCCACCAGCTGGCAGGGCTGGAAGTCACTCGGAGATAGATTGAGATATTTGCCTGATAAAATCCCACTAACCAAGCTCCCACTAGTTGGCAGGGATGGAAGTCACTCGATGATAGGCTGAGAGGTTAGCCCTAAGGGGATCTCACCATCAAAGATCTCTCCAGTCAACAGGGTTGGGTGTCGGGGGAATATTGAAGCGACTAAACAGCCTTAAGGAGATCTCATCGTAAAGGGTCTCGCGAGTCGACAAGACTGAAAATCACTCGAAAATAAGCTGTGGTAAGTTCCGGGGCCAGGGCATAAAAGAGGCAGGACAAAGGGTATAAGAGAATGCGAGTGCTTGGGGATAGATCTCGCTAGTCGAGCACTCGCCAGGGGCCAAGACAACGACAAAGGTAAAGGGAGTATAGTCGTGCATGAGTTTGATAAAGCGAGAACAGCGGAGGAATGGACCTTTAAGGGTTAACCTAAATCTAGCACACGAGATCGAGAAATCGGCATTTTGCGGGATGCTATAGCAAGAGGACTGGGCTAAGGTCTCGCATGATATCAAAGTTAAAATTACTTAAGTTAAAGTTAAAGCGTGGGCTGAGTTCGGTTTCGCGTAATTGAGCTATCAGAGTTAAAAGAAAAAATAAATAAAAGTAAAGAGCATCAAAGAGAATTCCAGACGGCAGAACTACATTTTGTATTTCATTAATAAAATTATATCTCGCGGGAAGAGTCATGCCCAAAAGAAAATAAAAATATATGAAAGGAAAAACTGTTAAGATCGATAGCTTCAGGAGGGCGATGCCGACAGCTCGCTCTCGCAAGAGGTGGCGTCGGCGTCGTCCACTGGCTCGTCGATTGACAAGAATAGCTCTGGGAACAAGTCCCAAGCAGTCACTCTCGCGCCCTCACCTCTCAGAAGGCTGGATCTCTGCATCACTTGGAGCACGTGCCTTGTCGCCCCGATGACGTTCTCCTGCATCATCAGCTTGATCTCGTGATGAGAGTACAGTTGGAGCTTCTTCCTCTCGTCGGGGAGGGGGCAAGCGAGTCGACCAGCTGCATTTTTGGGCCTTCAACCCCCGGTTCCCCTCCTCAAGGCGGACGATGCCCGCGTGCAATTGAGCAGCGGTCGCGTCATCCTGCAAGAAGTTAGAAAAGAGGTTAAAACGAGATTATAAAGTGGCGAATGCGCTGGGTAGGCGAGGACTTACCACACCACCTTCATGCCCGACGAGAAGTCTTTCAGCAGCTTCTAATTTCTGCTTCAGCGTCGCGACTTCCCCTGACAACGGGTTTCGCGAGTCATTGACATCAGCAAGATTTCGTGATAGGTGAATGTCGCGGCGAACCGTCATATGAGCAAGCTCGATGACACGGAGCTGGACTCGCGTGCTCTCATACGCGAGTGCCTGCATGGTTGCATCATCGTATTAGGCGGTGCTGTCCCGCCCATATAGCTCGAAGGAGAATGCATAGGTTTGGCCGGAGACGGTCTCGCCCTCTTGCCAGGAGGGGAGGATAGTAGAGATGGAGGCTCTGTTGGCCTCTCTGTCCCAGAGAAGCAGGAGATCGCCGACGTCGTCCAACAACTTCTTGACCAAACCGAAGTTCCTGTGGCCTCTCAGCACCACTTTCCCTTCTGGAATCGCTGAGGTCTTGCCGGTCTCGCTGGTGATCTTACCAGCGGTCTCTCCCACGACCAGAGTGCTCGTGGGAAGAACCGTGCTGACCTCCTTGCCCTTGGCAAGGGCTATTTCCTCGGGCTTCTTGGGGAGTGGCTGGACAGGAGGCGTGTTCGCTCCTACAGGCCGCAGAAGTGGCTTCCGCACGTGCTTTTTCGGAGGCAAGAGCTTTGCCACTCGCGTGAGGCGGGTGAAGGGGTAGGTCTCGCGCCCCTGCGCATGTAGCAGTTAGAATGAATCCTTGAGAAACAAGTGCAAAAGGGGTAAAGGATACCTTCGTCGACGAGAATGGGGAGGAGCGAGTCGACTTTCCTCCTCAGGTAAGGGACATCGAACTCCTTCTAAAATAGGAATTGGTGGAGTTTGGCCTCATATCCTCCAAGGCTAGGAGGGCAGTAGATTGACTCTTCCCGTTGAACAGGCGAAAGAGGGAGATTGATGAAATCACCTGAGACAAAGATGAATTTGCGGATCCAGTGGTGGTTTTTGTTGGCGAGACCCACTGCCTTGAGATTGTTGCCGGAGAAGAAGGCAATTCCATCCCTGAGTTATGATTTTGGTCTGCTTATTAGCCATCCCAAACAGCGAAGTTACGCTGTTGGCAGATCTGGTTGGGCTACGTATAGTAGTTCCGAACAGCGGAGTTACGCTGTTTGAGACCAGACTAGGGAATCTATAAATAGATCCGTGGGGGCACCTTGGGAGGGGATTCCTTTTTTTGGTTTCTTCCTTCTTTGGTTTCTGGTTGGCTCTCAAGTGCCCTTCAGGGTGCCCCCAAGCTCAACATTGACTTGTGAGGGGAAGCGCTCTAAGATCTTCCGGGTGTGAGGTGGGACCTCCTCGCTGAAGCCGTGGAGAAGTAGGTGCAAGGTTATTCCTTTTTGGGTCTGAACTCCATAAGAAGCAAATTTGGTTCCAACAAACACATTAATGAAATCTTCCCCAACTTCGGCATACAAAATGTTGTTGTTTTTTTGTTTCATGCGAGGTTTATGTTAATCTCTTTTTCGGCTTTGTTGACAATAGTCTTCTCTTTAATCGGTAGAGAGAAACCAGCATTTGTCTTGCACGGGAGCATCAGGGAAACAAATCAGTGTCAATACACTTTTGGATGCTAATGATTTCCGCAACAAGTTCAAAGCCTAAGATCAAAACAAAAAACAATTTTTTAAAAGGAATTAATGAACCTCACTACTGCAGTATACAAAGTTATTATAAATAGCCGACCTCTTTTGTGCCAAAATGTAAAACCCTTTCCTCAACATAATCGCCGTTTCAATTTGCATATCTTCGAAAATGGACAATGCCATCAGTAAAGATATTGATATCACCCGCAGATCATCAGTTATCATAAAGTTATATCCATCAACAAAGACCCCTCTCTCTGCTGATGTTTTTTCCAACCACTTTTTATCCATCTGTTTGGAGAAATGATTCGGTCAGCGACTCGGATGAAGAACATGATCCGTGATCAATGGCATGCACTTGCAGCCTCCAATTTTGTGGGGTCTGCCGCGCACAGAAAATTTGTGTTCTGCAAGCTCCACTATTTAAGCATTCTCAAAGAGATTGTTGGCACAACAACAATCCCTACCAACAAACTATGGCTCTATTTGTTTCAGCGTTTTGCCACTCCGTTTGGGGCAAACGACGCCGGAAGGTGGGTAAACAAATGAATTTCCGGTGGCGTTTGCTCCGTTTCCACCCGCCCGCCTTAAGAAACGCCGCAAAAAGCTCTGTTTAGAGAAGCCACCTCCACCCTCCGATTCGAACACTCCGTTTCCACCCGTCGGATCGATCCACCACCGCCAAACAAAATGAAGCCTGAGATATCTGGTACATTGACGGTGGTTGTTATATCCATATGTCAAATAACAAGGCTAGTTTCATCTCTAGATGAAACCTTCAAATCTCAGGTTTACTTTGGGGATGGAAAAACTCAAACCATAAAACTAAGAGTGTGCAATGCTGTCAAAATTAGCTCATTTGAAGTTAAGAAGATACCTGATGTGCAATATGTCACAAACCCTGCTCAAAATCTTTTTAGTTTGGGGTAGCAACTCCAAAGAGGCTACACATGTGTTCGCATGCTGCAAATCACTGAAAGGGAGCAGTACCACTGTCGCTCCTACTTCGTATCGGTTGGGCTGAGCAGTGCGTGTAAAAACACAAACATTTTATGGGTTTTATAGTTCAAAATAATAATAATAATATCTTCAGTATATGTAATACCATACACACTGCTTATGTAATGAATATACATTGCGCTTATAACATATAAAACGCTTCACAACATCAAATTTTACAGTGTTTTATGAGTGTGCACCATAACCATCATTTCCTTTGGGAATTGTAGCTTGATGGCGAGGATGCCCCGCCGATTGATGGCGAGGATGCCCCGCCATTTGCTCGTGCCGACATGGAACTCGCTTTTGATCGCCGCCGCTACATGTTCGGGGACATTGATGGCCGTTGTCGCAACTGTCGCCGCCGCCGCCGCCATCGCCGCCGCTACATGTTCGTGGACATTGATGGTCGTTGCCGCAACCGTCGTCGCCGCCTCCGCCGTAACTTCACATCATTTTGATTATAATGATATAACATTATAATCAAAATAATTTTGTTAAACAATTCTTGTCTTAAGATTTATAAGTTTATAATTTATAAATTTATAAATCTTATTAGGTTTCTTTTTTTTTTTTTTTATTAAGCATGAGTGGTTAGGATTAGATTAGATTTTGATGAAGGGTGGATGGAGAGGGTGTAATATTATATATATGTGTGAGGTATTGGAGAGGGGATGATGTTTTGAAAAAAATAAACCCTAAGCTAAGGTGTGCGTGAAGCAGCCCCTTCGGCCAGGCCGAACCCGAACCCGCGCCCCCTGGAATCGCAGAAGCTGCTGCCCCCCCCCCCCCCTCTTGGTGGCTATTCCCGCTGCTCCGGCGATCTCCTACCTCCTCCGGTGTGACTCCGAAGAAGGCGGCTCAGTTCTCCCCATCCGGTGCGACTCCGGTGGACCCGTGGAAGTGCGACTCTTCCATAGTTATCCTTCTTCCTCCTCTTCATTTTCAGATTTGGGTAACGATTTCCTCTTCTCAAACTTGGGTAATGATTCATCTTAGATTGTGAGAGTTGTAGTGACTTGATATCATATTTTATCCTAAACCTTGATCCTCATTTGCATTACTAAAATCTGAAACTATATTGCTTTATTTCCGAATTTTTTCGCGAAGTTTTTGCAAGGATAGGTCCCCTTGGACGTTTGCAAACCGGGGTTGGTTTAGCCTTTGGTTTCGAACGGATCAAGAGGATTTGGTATATCCTCGTTTGATTTTGTTTTGAGGGCTGCATTTGGACTTTTTCCGAATCGAATTTCTTAGTCCAGAGCGCTCTCCATGTGGATGGAAATGCGGTGATATGACACTAGATGTATGGCTAGGTTATGAAAATGTGGATGTGAATGTTTCGTGCAGGTTTGGATGGGAATTTCCCCCTTGTGAGATTGCGATATTATTAAACGAAACTCTGTCCAAATTTTGAGTTTTGCACGCACGCCGTGTGTTCGCTTAAATTCCCCATAGGAGTTCCGTTGTCATTTCGTGCCTTAATCCCACCCTCGGAAGTGTGCTACATCAATTTGGTATCAGACTTCGTCGCAAAGATTTCTTAATCTTTGCCGGTCCTCCCGCGTCTCTTTCCCTTTATGCACACACCTTCCGGAGAAGTATATTTTTCGCAGTCACCCCCATCACATAGCATGGACGACACTCCCAATAATGGGAAAGTAACACAAGCCCACCTAGCGGCCGTCCAACGCGATCTCACCACCCAACTTGCTCACTTAAACACGGCACTCACCACTTTGACCCAATCGTTCTCTCATGGTTTCCCAAACCCACCCCTCCATCAGCACACTCCTCGCATTAGGCTAGATGTGCCTACGTTTGACGGCCACGGACACCCAAAATTTTTTTGCGATTGGCTAGCGAAAATGGAGTGTTATTTTGCTAGGCACCACTTGGACGACCACCAAAAGGTTGTCGTCACTCGCGCGAACTTAGAAGGTCGTGCCAAAGTGTTTTGGTTAAATGAGGAGCATCGTGTTGGTGACATTCCACACACATGGCCGCAAATGCGTAACATCCTCACGACTCACTTTGACCCCGCTTACCTTCGAGTCAATACACTCGACACATTCACCTCGTCACGACAGGGCACTAGACCCGTTTCTGATCATCGGAGTGACTATAAGCCTCACGCTAGATCCTTGCTCCACCCTGATCTAACTATTTCGAGCACACATCCACCTACCTTTAGGGAGAAGGCGAAGGTTAAGTCCTCTGTCCCGCCACTTGTCGTTGTCACTACTAGGAATGCTATAAATCCACAGGTTACGCTTAGCCAGACCGCTATGATTTGCAAGGAGAACGCTACATCTTCCACTTGTGGCGTGCTTGACCACTATGCCGTGGAGTGTCCCACAAAGCCTAGGGCTTTGGCTCTTTTAGCTTCAACGTCTGAGTCCGCCACTGAGGGCGATGCCGACTGTAGTGACGACGAGGAGATTGAATATCCTAGTGACCTGGATGATGATGTCTCCTCTGAGGTATCCCTCCCTGAGATTAACCCACCTCCCCTCGACCATATTTCAGACCCGTCTCCTATGCTAGTTGAGGAACCGTACGACGGCCCAGAGTTAGCTGACGTACCTACTGAGTTGGAAGATTTATCTTGCGAGGGAGCCGTACTTTTGGTTCAACCGTCGTTATCAGCTCCTCCGTTTGCTATGACTTGTGGGCTATGCATTAGTGAGTGTCCGTATGCGGACATGTCTTCGTCTACGCCCGCGTGTGCTTTCACGGTGACGGTGCCTTTTGATTTGGTGTCCTCACGACATTATTACCCATCAAATCAAATTGCTCATATTTTTCATCCATCCTGGTACGATCTGCACGTACACATGTCATCGCCTTATGTCAGTGTCGGTGGGTTGCGTCACTTTCACGACTGTTCACCTCCGAGAGCTCCTGACTGCAGAATTGTTGATTCCAATTTAGTCTGGTTAGCCCACGAGTGGATACCTTCGGGTTCCGTAACGCAATTATTACGTTGGAACGCCGATCCTTTCATGATCTTCGAGCATTTTGGATTTAATGCAATTTTTTTGGATTTTTACGACGCAATCGGTGTTTCGCCGTGTTTCAATTTTTCGGATTTAATTTTGCATATCTGGTTTCCACTTGAGTGGTTTTCTTCGACGTTTCTTTCCTCCACTTCAGATTCTCTTGGGTTGAGAGGTGAGATTCTTTTCGTGTCGCTCTTCCATTTGGGTTTCCTGGTTCTCACATTGGATGGTAAGATCTGCACTGATTTTCTTTATGCAGACACATCTACGAGGTTTCCTGCTGTTCTTGCTCAGGACAGGTTTTGTTCTATTGCGGATGCATGCACTGCTTGTCCTGCCCTGTGGATGTCCGCTCTTGCTATGCTACCAGTGGATGTTGCTGTCTCCTGCCCTTTTCTCCATGGCCACTCATCGGGGATGAGTGATTTTGAGTGGGGGAGGATTGATGGCGAGGATGCCCCGCCATTTGCTCGTGCCGACATGGAACTCGCTTTTGATCGCCGCCGCTACATGTTCGGGGACATTGATGGCCGTTGTCGCAACTGTCGCCGCCGCCGCCGCCATCGCCGCCGCTACATGTTCGTGGACATTGATGGTCGTTGCCGCAACCGTCGTCGCCGCCTCCGCCGTAACTTCACATCATTTTGATTATAATGATATAACATTATAATCAAAATAATTTTGTTAAACAATTCTTGTCTTAAGATTTATAAGTTTATAATTTATAAATTTATAAATCTTATTAGGTTTCTTTTTTTTTTTGTTGTTTGTTGTTTTTATTAAGCATGAGTGGTTAGGATTAGATTAGATTTTGATGAAGGGTGGATGGAGAGGGTGTAATATTATATATATGTGTGAGGTATTGGAGAGGGGATGATGTTTTGAAAAAAAAAAACCCTAAGCTAAGGTGTGCGTGAAGCAGCCCCTTCGGCCAGGCCGAACCCGAACCCGCGCCCCCTGGAATCGCAGAAGCTGCTGCCGCCCCCCCCCCCCCCCCCCCCCCCCTCTTGGTGGCTATTCCCGCTGCTCCGGCGATCTCCTACCTCCTCCGGTGTGACTCCGAAGAAGGCGGCTCAGTTCTCCCCATCCGGTGCGACTCCGGTGGACCCGTGGAAGTGCGACTCTTCCATAGTTATCCTTCTTCCTCCTCTTCATTTTCAGATTTGGGTAACGATTTCCTCTTCTCAAACTTGGGTAATGATTCATCTTAGATTGTGAGAGTTGTGGAGACTTGATATCATATTTTATCCTAAACCTTGATCCTCATTTGCATTACTAAAATCTGAAACTATATTGCTTTATTTCCGAATTTTTCGCGAAGTTTTTGCAAGGATAGGTCCCCTTGGACGTTTGCAAACCGGGGTTGGTTTAGCCTTTGGTTTCGAACGGATCAAGAGGATTTGGTATATCCTCGTTTGATTTTGTTTTGAGGGCTGCATTTGGACTTTTTCCGAATCGAATTTCTTAGTCCAGAGCGCTCTCCATGTGGATGGAAATGCGGTGATATGACACTAGATGTATGGCTAGGTTATGAAAATGTGGATGTGAATGTTTCGTGCAGGTTTGGATGGGAATTTCCCCCTTGTGAGATTGCGATATTATTAAACGAAACTCTGTCCAAATTTTGAGTTTTGCACGCACGCCGCGTGTTCGCTTAAATTCCCCATAGGAGTTCCGTTGTCATTTCGTGCCTTAATCCCACCCTCGGAAGTGTGCTACATCATAGCTGCAATGTGCCAAACCTTGCTGTAGATTCCAATGAAAATATTATGCTCTTCCTAAAATTCAATCAAGAGAGATAGGCTCTTCCTCAAACTCAAGTGAGAGAGAGAGAGATGTTGCCTGCTAGCTTGCATAGTTTCTTCAATTGTTATGTTTTGAGTTGATTTCAGAACCTTTTGATGTTGCCGGTTAGCTTGCATAGTTCCTTCAATTTTCTCCTTTACTTACTGACGGCGCGTCACGACCGACTCGTGTGTATAGCCGCGGGAGGCGGTGACCCGCGACCCGGTCAGAAGATCGGAGTCTGTGGTTGCGTGCAGTTGATCGTTTCGAGTCACTTTTATATTTTGCGTTTTTTATTTTGAGATGTGTTTAGCCTCCGATCGGTTTGAACGGTCTTAGCTGTCCGATCGGGGAGGTTTATTTTTTGATTAGGTTTGCAGTTACAGCAAGTGGTTTCGATGTTAGGTTATAAATGAGACACCGGTTGTGTTTGGGAGGTATCGTGAGTTTTGGATAGAAATCCGGAACAGTGCGTTCTTTCGGTGCAACGCCGACCCCCGCTCTTTCCCTGCTGGTGCGATGCCGGCCTCCGCCCTTCCCATCTTCTGCCTCCGCTGCCCCTCCTTACTTCTCCACTGGAAGTCTGCCCCCCATGCACCTCATCTAAGCCCACAATAAGTCTTCCTCCTTTCACCCAACCCGCAGCCCTCCAAAACCGCCGCCTACTCACCCTTCCATCTCACAGGAACCACCATCAGCCCTCACAACTGCCTCCCTATTTCCCTCCCGTGGGCTCCACCGCCCAACCACCCCCTTCCTCTTCCTTGAAACTGATTCTCCACTCTCCTGTGAACTTCATTCACTAATCCAGTTAACCCTTCCCCTCTTTCCCTCCAGTCAAGTTATTTTACCCCCAATCAGCCCCGATCTACAACGCCATTGCCTCCTGCTTGTGCTTCCACTCACGGATGTCTACCAACAACAGCCGTGCCGCCATCTACTTGTGTGAATTGTGATAAATCATTTTCTTTTAGTTGATTACTATTGGCAACTCATATTGTGGTGGACTTTATCGTATTGTGTTATTAGTTCCTCTGTTGTACTATTTGCGGAGTTTATTCTGTGATACTTAAAATTATTGCACCTCTTTCGCTTGCAAAATTAATAGTTTGTTCTCTTTTAATCATTTATTGTGACTGCATGTGCCCTGCTGATAAATTTTAAAATAATTAATTATTTGCTGCAATTTTCGTAGCGGACCACTTGTGCACTTGCATTACACCTCATCGCATTTAGGGCTGCAATTAGAAGATTCATCTCGTGTCGGCCTTACCACTGCATCAAATTGGTATCAGAGCCCTAGGTTAGAGTCATTTGCATGTTACGTAGTGGTAGGGAGTATCGTGAATCCATGTCAAGTCATAATCACACCGACGATAGGACCGCTAGTTCACAAACGGACATGACACCCGCTGAGTTTCAACATTTGGTTCTCGGCCGTTTCGATCAGATGGGGACCCAATTTGAAACTCTTAGAGGTGATATTGCAAGGGCTACCACAAGGGTAGATCAGTTAGAGACACCTAGAGGTCGAGCGACCCTTCCCCCAGATGAGGAGCCCCACGAGGGTCCACGAGACGTGATACCGCCTCCAGAGAGGCGTGGTAGAGACATCCCTCGCCAAGATCCCCCTCCCTTTGAGAGAGGGAATTATTGTCGTTGATACAAGTACAAGCCAGATCCAAAAAGGGATCACCGCCCACCTAACAAGCCGTGTCCTCCCCCACCTCGTCGTAGGGATCGAGCCCGATATGATTATGATTACGATGATGGCTATGGTGATTACCATGAGTCGCGCCATGGAATGACTTCCAAGGAGGACGACATCACCCGGCGTATTCGCATTGATGCTCATTACTTCGACGATCACCTCGACCCGAAGGCATTTAGTTATTGGCTCATGGACATGGATCACTATTTTGACTGGTTTGAGATGAGCGACGAGAGACGAGTGTGATTCGCCAAAATAAAGTTGATCGGTCAGACAAAAATTTATTGGTCAAGTCTGGAGAGGTCTCTAGAGCAGGATGACTATTACCCCATCACCAGATGGGATGAGATGAAGCAACGCTTGCAAGATAAATACCTCCCAGCATTATATCAAGACCTGCTATTGGATCAGCTCTATGCACTTCGACAGGGGACTCTCTCCATTGCAGACTATATGTCACGATTCGACAAACTAGTAGTTCGTAGCGATATTATGGAGGAGCTCATTGCTACTGCTTCACACTTTCGTGTGGGGCTTAGAGCTGCATACGAAGAGAACTAATACCTCATAGGATGGAGATAGGTGAGCAGGTCTTTCAACCTGCGCTTGAGTACGAGCAGTATTTGCGCACCGCAGACCCGAGTCAGGTCACCACTAGATCAGATGTCACCCCATTTAGAAAGCCCGTCCCTACCACGACTACTGCCACCCCTCGTGCTCCCTCACACACGACGGGAAAAGCTATTGTTCCTGGAGGCCCCAAGCATGGGGGCGTCCAATGTTATCGTTGTTCAGACAGAGGACATTTTGCAACGTAATGCCCTACTAGGACTTTGCTGATTGAGGATTCTAGCGAGCATGGTGTTGAGGCTGAGGACGTCGCCATTGAGTAGGTTACTGCTATTATGGAGGAAGGATGGGAGAGCGATGCTGAGAGATCGCTAGAGGTCGGAGT
The DNA here is from genome assembly GCA_039583875.1 of Platanthera guangdongensis. Taxonomy (NCBI): domain Eukaryota; kingdom Viridiplantae; phylum Streptophyta; class Magnoliopsida; order Asparagales; family Orchidaceae; genus Platanthera; species Platanthera guangdongensis. The sequence continues at coordinate 32,872,085 of CM077152.1, read as the reverse complement.
CCTTCGCCGCGTCCTGCACACCCCGCGAGCCGAGGAGGATTGACGTCGCACCACTATCTTTTTCACATATTTTTTTGAGCGCAGGAGGCCCCTGCAAGCTCACTATTGATAGTGGGAGTTGCGTCAACATTATTGCTAAGAAAGGACTTGAGAGGATGCAGCTGACATTGACAGCCAAGCCACATCCCCATCCCCATCCCTACCGAGTTTTGTGGGTGGATAAATCCATCATTCATGTCGCCCAGGGGCACCTGGTTCCGATACGATTAGCGTCTACTAAGGACCTGGTTTGGTGTGATGTTATCTCTATGGATGACGCTCACGTTCTTCTTGGGATACCCTGGCTTTACGATCGTGACGCCACGTATTATGGCCGGTCCAACACGTGTGTATTCTTTGACAATGGTCAAAAGATTACTCTTATCCCGACTCAGCCCAGTGATCCTCCCAAGGGCAAGGTTGACTCGTCAGTTAGTGTGGGGTAATCGAGACCCCTACATGTCTTGAGAAGGGGTGATTTCCTAAGAGAGATCCTAGAGACTGGGGTCATGTTTATCGTAGCGGCCACGATGGAGGCCGACATCCCTATCGAGACTGAGATTAATGACCCGGATGTCCGACGGATGATGGATGACTTTAGAGATATTATGCCCGAGAAGCTCCCTGACGAGCTTCCCCCAATGAGGGACATCCTGTAACGCCCCGAAACTCAAAGGAGCAAAGGGGGACGTTTTGGGTCAGTTTTGGTTTCTGGCTGACGGCACACGGCCTGGGACACGGGCGTGTCCCAGGGCGTGTCAAGTGTGTGCCGACACTTAGTCGCGAAGTCGTCGAGTTATACTCGACGATTCGTCGAGAAAGGGCACACGGCCTGCGACACGGGCGTGTCGCAGGGCGTGTCGACCCGTGTCGACACTTAGCCGTGAAATCGTCGAGTTATTCTCGACGATTCGTCGAGAATGGGCACACGGCCTGCGACACGGGCGTGTCGCAGGGCGTGTCGACCCGTGTCGACGATCGTCAAGGTGAAATCGTCGAGATTCACTCGACGATCGTCGAGACAAGGCACACGGCCTAGGACACGGGCGTGTCCAAGGCCGTGTCATCCAGTCGTCGTTCTCCCCTCGACGAAATGTCCCGTGTACACGGCCTGGGGGCCCAGGCGTGTCAATGTGACACGGGCAAGGACACGGGCGTGTCCTAGAACCCGTGCAGTGCTCGGGTTGGAAACAGGGGAAAAATCATGGGGTACACGGCCGGATACACGGCCGTGTCAGCTGGAACACGGGCGTGTCAGCTCGAACACGGGCGTGTTCGATACCCGTGTGCGTGTTCAGAAGATTCGATTTTGACGGCGAATGCGGCACACGGCCCTGGACACGGGCGTGTGCCAGGCCGTGTTCGGCCCAGATTGGGCATTTCAGCCCCGAATCAAAGCCGCTCGTTTTCTTAGGTTGAGATCCGACGGCTGGGGATGGTTCCTGAGAGTATATACTCGGGTTTGACTTAGAAAAATCCACACTTTTCACCCTTTTCATCTCTCCAAACCCTTGGAGAAAGAAGAGCTAAGGCAAGAGGAAGAGGAGCTAGATCCGCCATTGGAGGAGCTTCGGAGCTCCGAATCGCAAGCCGACTCCGGATCCACGGAGGCAACGCAAGTGCGGTGATTTCTATCCGATTACATTTCGATGGCGCCAAAGAGGAACGCAAGGGTAACGATCCTCACTTGTGAGCATGATAGCTCTCTTTCTTAGCATAGGAAGCCCTCTCTCGCGAGTTTGCGAAGAGTTGGAGGCGTTCCTTCGGGTAGATATGTAAAGTCCCCGTTGTTTAGCGTCCGTATGCGAGAACGGACATAGGCATTTTGGTTGAAGCCTACCCGGACATGTTAGTCCGGATCGGTGATGTTGCATTGCATAAGGCCGGAGAAGACTCCGTGCTATTTGGTGTTTTCAGGTTTTCTACGCGGTAGATTGCAGCAGGGAGCCTTGGGGACTAACCCAAAGGTGCACCCGGAAAACTGGGCGGACACGAGGTCTTGCCAACTTGGTGGCTTGAAGCCAACTTGAACATAACCGGGTTATGTGACTTGTGATGGAAATGGGACTCGGTAGAAGTTTGACCTGCGCATATGGTTTAAATTACCGTTGCGGGCGCATATGGTTTAAATTACCGTTGCGTTGTGAGCACGGGTTAGATGGAACCGTACCCACTCTATGTCGTTCGGATTATGGCCGTTGGCATAGATGAGGGTCTTCGGCGGTCTATGGTTTTAATTACCGTGACTCATGCCAGGAAGACAAACTGCTCATTGTTTGGCCGTCCAAGAGAGGATGGCGGTGAGTCGGCAGACTTAGACTGCGTTCACCGAGAATGTGCCCTGAGTGCACGGGACGTGTGGCCGTACGAGCCAACGTCTGTGATGAAATGGCTATGGTTATATGCATTGCTCGCTTGTGCTAACGAAATGCAGGGAAGGAGCATCGCCGCCCCGAGTTGGGGGAGGGATCGTTATAATTTGGTCAGCATTGCTGACCGTTGCCTTGTTTGCCACCGTGCGGTGGTTTGTTGCTTGCAGGTGCAGCTGGACCAAGCGGTCAATAGCGGGTTAAAGCCCTTTTTGCGAAGCTGGCCCTCGAAGGCCCAAGTGGAAATGTTTTCTGTTTTACTCATGTATGACCGGCCTGCGTGCCGAGGTTTGTAAATCATGTATTGTCAAGTGAAACATTCTGTAAGGCCTTAAGGCCGAATTTTGGGTATTTTGTAATAACATTCCTATATCATGTTAGTGGACATTCGTGCTCTTATGCTGGGTTCTTGTTTACAACTTATTTAAACTGCTTCCGCTAGAATGCTCTGTGTAGGACGTTGAGATTGGTTGGATGGTTTCCATACGTAACCACCCGGTCTGTCTGTGGTATATGGCGTCGGGCCCCGGCCGGACCTACTGCTATATGCTATGCGACGGATAGGGGGTGTTACAATTTGGTATCAGACTACTGGTTTTGGTCGGGCTTAAACGAATTCGTGGGCGAATTCTTTTTAAGGGGTGGTGAGCACATTGTGTGCGTCATCGTTATAATGGTAAAAGAACCCATGAATGTCCACTTAGGAATGAAAATACTCGTGTTTGAGGAACCTGCGTGTTCCTATAATTGCTGTTTGCAATGTTATTTGGTCGCTTAACGGTGTTTTGTACCACTATAGGTGACCCGAAGTGGTGTTGGGCCGTCAGAACGCCGAGGTTCTGAGGCTAGTAGTGCACCAGAAGTTGCTCCCGCAACACCTTTGTCGGCTGAAAATATAAGATTGGTGGCTGAAGCGGTGTTGGCCGTGATCAATGCGCAGCCTGGGAGGCAAGCGCAGCAGCCCGCTCCTGTGATGGAGCAAGTACCTCTGCAAGAGGCGGAGCCGAGGAGGATGGAGCAAGTGGTTGTAGAACCAATAGTGCCAAGGAGGGCGACTGAGAGGCAGTTGAAGCATGTAATGAGCTTTAACCCTCCGTTATTCTCGGGGTTGGGAACCCCATCGCAGGCTGAAGACTGGCTCTCTAGGGTGAAGAGAGTCATGACAGCGACGGAGACGGAGGAGTGGCAGATGACCACCATCGCTACGTTCCTGCTGGACGGGAAGCGAGGATGTGGTGGGAAGGTTGGAGCTGCATCATTTGAGAGGTAGACAACTGATAGACGTTCCGATGGAAGAGTTCTCGGAATTGTTCTTAGCAAGATACCTCCCTTCTACTCAGAGGATTTCAATGGAGAATGAGTTCCTGAAGTTGGTGCAGGGTGAGAGGAGCGTGGATGAATATCTCCACGAGTTTACGCGGTTGAGTCGTTATGCTAGCTCCACCATCATGGATGAGGAGCGCAAGACTAATCGTTTTTATGAAGGCTTGAGGGATGAGCTGAGATTGTTACTGTCGGGGCCAATGACGCAGGGTTTCTTAACCTTGGTCAATACTGCCCGGTCCTTGGAGAAGGACATGAAGAGTGTACAAGCGAAGAAAGGCTTGGGTGAGAAGAAATCTGAGTTCAAAGTGCCGACTACTTCAAAGTCTGGCTATCAAAGATTCTTTAAGAAGCATAGGACTTCGGGTCCAGCTCCTTCTGGTGCTTCTGGGGCGACTACGAGTCGGACCCCGGGCGCGTGCTTTACTTGTGGCAAGACGGGGCATTTCGCCCGTGATTGTTGGAGCGGACGTCCTAAGTCCGAAAGGAGGCCAGGAGCTACCTACGAAGAGAAGGGAAAGGCGGTGGAGTCGACCGCATCTCACTATGCTCCGGCCCAACCAAGGGTTTACAATCTTGGCCAACAGGAGGCCATTAAACAAGCTGACGTGGTGACAGGTACGGTTTAATTTATAGCAAGTCAATTCCTTTATATGCTTGTTATGTATATGTTACCTTACCACTGCTTGTTTAGGATTTGTAATGATTTGTGAAAATCCCGCACGAGCACTCTTCGATACGGGAGCTTCACACTCCTTCTTGTCCGAAGGATTTATATCACGCATCGGAGTCCCTTCTTCGATGGCGAAGGACAAGTTGGATGTGTTGTTGCCCAATGGGTGTTCGATGCGAGCGGTTAGGATCTGCGAGGTTAAGACTCGTATTGGAGAGCAGGAGTTCGACCTGCGGGCGTCTTTACTTCCGTTAGTGGAGTTCGACGTCATATTTGGCATGGACTGGCTCTCGGAGCAGCAGGCCCATATAGATTGCGGTAGCAAGGAAGTCAAGCTGGGAGCGAGTCGTGAGACGACTTTTACGGGCTTAAAGGGGTCGAGCAAGACGTTGATGTCTGCTCTTCAGGTGGTGAAGGCGGTTCGTGCTGGAGCAGAACTGTTCTTTACACTAGTGGAGGTTGCAAAGCCGAAGCCCGCGTTGGATTGTATTTCAGTGGTATCGGAATACCCTGATGTGTTCCCCGCAGATCTTCCTGGAGCCCCGCCTCAACGGGAGATAGATTTTACGATCGAGCTAGTGCCAGGTGCAAAGCCTGTGTCACGATCTCCGTATCGGCTAGCGCCTAAGGAAATGGCGGAGCTGAAAGTTCAACTGCAAGAGTTGTTGGAGCAAGGGTATGTGCGCCCGAGTTCTTCGCCTTGGAGCGCACCGGTCCTCTTTGTTAAGAAGAAGGACGGAAGCTTGAGATTATGTATTGATTATCGGGAGCTAAACAAGCTGACTGAGAAGAATAAGTACCCGATCCCTAGGATTGATGATCTCTTTGATCAGTTAGTCGGGTCGACGGTGTACTCGAAGTTAGATCTCAAGTCTGGGTACTATCAGCTGCGGATAAGGGAGAGTGATATCCCGAAGACAGCGTTTAGTACGAGATACGGGCATTATGAGTTTACGGTCATGCCGTTTGGGCTGACTAATGCGCCGTCAGTATTTATGGATTTGATGAACAGGACGTTCAGGGAGTACCTAGACCATTTCGTGATCGTCTTCATCGACGATATTTTGGTGTACTCGCAAAGTGAGGAGGATCACTTCAAGCATCTCCATTTGGTGTTGGAGACACTCAGGAGAAACCAGTTGTATGCCAAGTTCTCGAAGTGCGAGTTTTGGCTATCCTCAGTGGCGTTCCTCGGGCATATAGTGAGTGGAGAGGGTATTGCTGTGGATCCGGCGAAGATTGTTGCGATACGGGAGTGGCCTGAGCTTGCTACGGTAGCAGAAGTCCGGAGCTTTTTGGGGCTTGCCGGTTATTATAGGCGCTTCGTAGAGAACTTCTCGCGGATAGCGCTACCTCTCACTACTTTGACGAGGAAGGAGCATAAGTTCGTTTGGACGCCGGAGTGCGCGCGAGCTTTTGAGGAATTGAAGTGTCGGTTGACCACGGCGCCTGTGCTGAGTTCGCCGGTTGGGACCGAAGGCTATGAGATATATAGCGATGCTTCAGGCAGCGGTTTGGGTTGCGTGCTATTGCAGCACGGCAGCGTGATAGCTTATGGCTCGAGACAGCTAAAAGTGCACGAGAGGAATTATCCGGTCCATGACTTGGAGTTAGCGGCCGTGATTTTTGCCTTGAAGCTGTGGAGACACTATTTGTACGGTGTGAAGATTGATATCTACACCGATCACAAGAGCCTAAAGTACCTGATTGATCAGAAGGATCTGAATATGCGGCAGCGTAGGTGGATGGAGTTCCTGGGGGACTATACTTTCAAGATCCACTACGTGCCTGGCAAAGGGAATGCGGTTGCGGACGCGTTGAGTCGCCGAGCCCCAGCTCAAGCGAATTGGCTATCAGTGCATGATGAGCGGTTGGTGCAGGAGCTGGAGGCGTTGGAGATTGTTTGTGTGGATAGACAATCTAGTGCTGAAGCAGTGCTGAATTGGACTGAAGTCCAATATGACCTGGCTGATCGGATTCGGCAGGCTTTGGATATGGATGCTCATATGAAGCAGTTCATGATAGAGGCTCTGGATGGGTCAAATTCCCAATTCGTTGTGGAGGACGGATTGCTGTGGAAAGACGGTCGTCTGTGCGTCCCAAGTGTGGGCAATTTACGGGTGGAGTTGTTGTACGAGGCACACCATACCAAGTACTCGATTCACCCGGGGAGCACGAAGATGTACCGCGATGTAAAGAAGCTATTTTGGTGGCCGGGTTTGAAAAAGGATGTGGCGCTATACGTAGCGAAGTGCCAAACCTGCGCCTTGGTAAAGGCGGAGTGCCAAAAGCCGGGAGGATTTCTTAAGTCCTTGCCTATTCCGGAGTGGAAATTTGACGACATCTCTATGGACTTTGTGCATGGTTTGCCAAGGTCGCAAAGGGGAACGACGCCATTTGGGTGGTCGTGGATCGATTAACGAAGGTGTCGCATTTTATTCCGCATAGGAAGGATGATCCGGTGGAGAAGCTGGCAAAGCTTTATGTGGATAATATAGTACGGCTTCATGGTGTGCCCCGCAGCATCGTGAGTGACCGAGATGGGCGGTTCACGTCCAATGATTGGAGGCTGGTGCAGCAAATGTTGGGAACAAAGCTGAAGTTTAGCACAGCCTTCCATCCACAAACGGATGGGCAGACCGAGAGGGTCAATAGAACCATGGAAGACATGCTTCGCATGTGTGTTTTGGACTTTGGAAAGCAATGGGAGGACCACCTTTATTTGGTGGAGTTCGCATACAACAACAGCTACCAAGCAAGTATTCAGATGGCGCCTTTCGAGGCCCTATATGGTAGAAGATGTCGCACGCCGTTGTCTTGGTTAGAAACGGGCGAGTCGAAGTTGTATAAGCGATCGGAAGTGGATGATGCTACTTCTTTGGTGAGAACCATTCGGGAGAGGTTACTCATCGCTCAGGACCGGCAAGCAAAGTACTATAATGCCAAGCACAGGAACGTGGAGTTCGCTGTGGGTGATTATGTGTACCTAAAGATCAAGCCGTTCAAGGGTGTCTCGCGGGTGCGACGGTTGAAAAAGCTAAGCCCGAGGTACCTTGGACCGTTTGAGGTTCTGGAGCGAGTTGGAGAAGCGGCCTATAGGTTGAAGCTTTCTGTGGAGCTAAGTGGTTTACACGATGTATTCCACATTTCGGTGCTTCGGAAGGCGGTGCAAGAGCCTACGCAAGTGATCGCGGTCGATCAAGTGCCGGTGGATAGTGGGCTAACGACAAAGGTCAAGCCCGTGCGGATTGAGGACTCGGAGGTCAAGCGGCTACGCAATAAAGAGATCAGGATGGTCAAGGTCCGATGGGACAATTGCGGTCGTGAGGAGCTCTCCTGGGAGCGAGAGCAGACTATGCTTGACGAGTATCCGGAGTTGTTCCGCTCAGGTACAAATGTTGTTTTTGTATATCTTTCCTTTATGTAATTTCGTGGGCGAAATTCTTTTAAGAGGGGGAGAGTTGTAACGCCCCGAAACTCAAAGGAGCAAAGGGGACGTTTTGGGCCAGTTTTGGTTTCTGGCTGAAGGCACACGGCCTGGGACACGGGCGTGTCCCAGGGCGTGTCAAGTGTGTGCCGACACTTAGTCGCGAAGTCGTCGAGTTATACTCGACGATTCGTCGAGAAAGGGCACACGGCCTGCGACACGGGCGTGTCGCAGGGCGTGTCGACCCGTGTCGACACTTAGCCGTGAAATCGTCGAGTTATTCTCGACGATTCGTCGAGAATGGGCACACGGCCTGCGACACGGGCGTGTCGCAGGGCGTGTCGACCCGTGTCGACGATCGCCAAGGTGAAATCGTCGAGATTCACTCGACGATCGTCGAGACAAGGCACACGGCCTAGGACACGGGCGTGTCCAAGGCCGTGTCATCCAGTCGTCGTTCTCCCCTCGACGAAATGTCCCGTGTACACGGCCTGGGGGCCCAGGCGTGTCAATGTGACACGGGCAAGGACACGGGCGTGTCCTAGAACCCGTGCAGTGCTCGGGTTGGAAACGGGGGAAAAATCATGGGGTACACGGCCGGCTACACGGCCGTGTCAGCTGGAACACGGGCGTGTCAGCTCGAACACGGGCGTGTTCGATACCCGTGTGCGTGTTCAGAAGATTCGATTTTGACGGCGAATGCGGCACACGGCCCTGGACACGGGCGTGTGCCAGGCCGTGTTCGGCCCAGATTGGGCATTTCAGCCCCGAATCAAAGCCGCTCGTTTTCTTAGGTTGAGATCCGACGGCTGGGGATGGTTCCTGAGAGTATATACTCGGGTTTGACTTAGAAAAATCCACACTTTTCACCCCTTTTCATCTCTCCAAACCCTTGGAGAAAGAAGAGCTAAGGCAAGAGGAAGAGGAGCTAGATCCGCCATTGGAGGAGCTTCGGAGCTCCGAATCGCAAGCCGACTCCGGATCCACGGAGGCAACGCAAGTGCGGTGATTTCTATCCGATTACATTTCGATGGCGCCAAAGAGGAACGCAAGGGTAACGATCCTCACTTGTGAGCATGATAGCTCTCTTTCTTAGCATAGGAAGCCCTCTCTCGCGAGTTTGCGAAGAGTTGGAGGCGTTCCTTCGGGTAGATATGTAAAGTCCCCGTTGTTTAGCGTCCGTATGCGAGAACGGACATAGGCATTTTGGTTGAAGCCTACCCGGACATGTTAGTCCGGATCGGTGATGTTGCATTGCATAAGGCCGGAGAAGACTCCGTGCTATTTGGTGTTTTCGGGTTTTCTACGCGGTAGATTGCAGCAGGGAGCCTTGGGGACTAACCCAAAGGTGCACCCGGAAAACTGGGCGGACACGAGGTCTTGCCAACTTGGTGGCTTGGAAGCCAACTTGAACATAACCGGGTTATGTGACTTGTGATGGAAATGGGACTCGGTAGAAGTTTGACCTGCGCATATGGTTTAAATTACCGTTGCGGGCGCATATGGTTTAAATTACCGTTGCGTTGTGAGCACGGGTTAGATGGAACCGTACCCACTCTATGTCGTTCGGATTAGGGCCGTTGGCATAGATGAGGGTCTTCGGCGGTCTATGGTTTTAATTACCGTGACCCATGCCAGGAAGACAAACTGCTCATTGTTTGGCCGTCCAAGAGAGGATGGCGGTGAGTCGGCAGACTTAGACTGCGTTCACCGAGAATGTGCCCTGAGTGCACGGGACGTGTGGCCGTACGAGCCAACGTCTGTGATGAAATGGCTATGGTTATATGCATTGCTCGCTTGTGCTAATGAAATGCAGGGAAGGAGCATCGCCGCCCCGAGTTGGGGGCGGGATCGTTATAATTTGGTCAGCATTGCTGACCGTTGCCTTGTTTGCCACCGTGCGGTGGTTTGTTGCTTGCAGGTGCAGCTGGACCAAGCGGTCAATAGCGGGTTAAAGCCCTTTTTGCGAAGCTGGCCCTCGAAGGCCCAAGTGGAAATGTTTTCTGTTTTACTCATGTATGACCGGCCTGCGTGCCGAGGTTTGTAAATCATGTATTGGTCAAGAGAAACATTCTGTAAGGCCCTAAGGCCGAATATTTGGGTATTTTTGTAATAACATTCCTATTATCATGTTAGTGGACATTCGTGCTCTTATGCTGGGTTCTTGTTTACAACTTATTTAAACTGCTTCCGCTAGAATGCTCTGTGTAGGACGTTGAGATTAGTTGGATGGTTTCCATACGTAACCACCCGGTCTGTCTGTGGTATATGACGTCGGGCCCCGGCCGGACCTACTGCTATATGCTATGCGACGGATAGGGGGCGTTACACATCCAGCATGTGATTGATCTGATCCCTGGGGCATCTTTGCCCAATCTTCCGCATTATCGCTTAAATCTGAGCGATCATGCTGATCTAAAGCGACAAGTCGATGATCTGTTGCGGGAGAAGTTTATACGAGAGAGTTTGAGTCCCTGCGTCGTACCAGCCTTTCTCACCCCGAAGAAGGACGGGAGTGGGCGCATGTGTATCGATAGTCGTGCTATAAATAAGATCACGGTGAAGTACGTTTTCTGATTCCCCTCCTCGATGACCTCTTGTACTTGATAATTGGTGCTCAGATCTTTTCGAAGATCGATCTTCGAAGTGGGTACCACCATATTAGAGTTAGAGAGTAGGATGAGTGGAAGACGGCCTTCAAGACGAAGGACGGCTTGTACAAGTGGTTGGTGATGTCGTTCGAATTATCGAACGCACCCAGTACATTTATGAGAGTGATGACTCAGGTACTGCGGCCCTATATGAGCAAATTCTTGGTCGTATATTTTGATAATATATTGATATACAGTCAGGGTCGCATTGAGCACTTGCGTCATATTCGCCTTGTATTTGAGCTCCTCCAGAAGTAACATCTTTATATCAACTTGAAAAAGTGTTCATATATGTCCTCATCTGTTCACTTCCTAGATTATGTAGTATCGGCATCTGATATTTTTGTCGATCCTGACAAGGTCAGGACGATTCGAGAGTGGCCCACCTCGACGAACATTCATGAGGCTTGTAGTTTTCATGGACTTGCCACCTTCTATAGGAGATTTGCCCGTGCCTCCAGTTCGATCATGGCTCCCATCACGTGCTGCCTTCGTAAGGGTGATTTTGTTTGGACGAAGGCCCCCACTCAAGCCTTCGAGGAGATCAAGGAGAGACTGTCTACAGCTACCGTTTTATGTTTACTAGATTTCTCCAAGCCCTTCGAGGTAGCATGTGATGCGTCGGGAGTTGGTATCGGCGCAGTCCTTAGCCAAGAAGGTCACCCGATGGCCTATTTTAGCGAGAAGTTGAACGAGGCCCGACAGAAATATTCAAATTATGATCGGGAGTTCTATGTCATTGTGCAGGCTTTGCGTTACTGACGACATTTTCTCTTGCACAAGGAGTTTATTTTATATTCAGACCATCAGGCGCTGAGATATCTCGACTCTCAGAAGAAATTGGGTCATAGACATGCCAAATGGGTGGAGTATATGCAGGAGTTTCATTATGTTCTAAAGCACCGGGCGGGTGTTGAGAACAAACCGGCAAACGCCTTGAGTCGTCGAGCCGGCATCCTCGACACCATGAGCACCTGAGTTCTGGGATCGAGCAGCTGGTTTACGCTTATCCAGATTGCCCTGTTTTTGGGGACATTTATGCAGCGCATTCGAGGAACCCGCCGATTTCGGGAGGGTTATTCGATATTTTGAGGGGTATTATTTTGGGCTCTTGCCTCTGCATCCCTGCAACCTACTTTCGAGATTTCCTTGTTTGGGAGCTTCACGCAGACAGAGCTGCGGGGCACTTTGGTAGGAATAAGATGATTGTGTTGATTAAGGATCGTTTCTTCTGGCTTGGCCTGAAGAAGGACTTCACCAGAGTAGTAAGACATTGTGGAGTCTGCCAGATGGCAAAGGGGACTCGGCCAACC